>CM062813.1:284644665-284914309 GCA_031772625.1 Pinus tabuliformis
TTATGATGATCCTTGGTTCGTCCATCTGACTCTGAGATTGACTCACTCGGTGATGTTATGCCTTTGAGTCCATATGAAATTGCTTATGAAGCTCTCATGTCTTTTACCGACTTTCATTCAACGAAGTCGACCAAATGAATGTGGTCAGTGAAGAGTCACTTTTTACCTCAACCTTAGAACGGATAACGTTTCCCGAAGTCGTGTCATCTGACGAACAACTTCGTGAAATCCTAGTGTAGACGATCTACCATGGGGAAGATCTCCATCACAGATCTTCGTTTTTACCTAAGGATGATGCATTTGAAAATGATTTTTCATCTATCTATACCGCTGAATATGTCAAAGACGCTCAGGATCCAACGAAACATTCTGATTCAGAGTTGAATTTAGGGAATATTTCTCGTATATTCCCATTGATATTTCAGTGAAGCCCGGAATCGAGGAAAACATTCATATAGGTGCCGCATGTACTGGAAGAAGAAATCCAAACTTACAAGGCCCTATTCCAAGAATTCCGCGACGTGTTTGCCTGGTCTCTACGAGGAAATGCGGGAATTGATCCTGCCATTGTTATTCATGAAATAAAGACCTACCGGATGCTAAACCCGTCCGGCACGGTTTGCGTCAAATTCACCCTAGAAAAGCGGCTGCGATTAAAGCAGAAGTCGAAAAGCTGTTGTGAAAGCAGGGTTTCATTTATCCGATCCCGTTAACGGTTTGGGTATCGAATATTGTTCGGGTCAACAAGAAACAAGGAACATAAGAATCTGTATCGACTATAGGGATATAAATCGAGCTTGTCCAAAAGACAACTATCCTACGCCTTATATCGATCAAATTATTGATGATTGTGCCGGAAGTGAAATGTTTTCCTTCATGGATGGTTTTTCGGGCTATAATCAAATCAATATTCTACCTGCCGACCAGCCAAAAACGGCATTCATTTGTCCATGGGGGACATTTGCTTATTGCAAGTTACCTTTGGGCTTAGAATGCCGGGGGCCACTTTTCAACGGGCGATGTCTTATGCATTTCATGATATCAAGCACATTGTGCACCCTATCTCGATGATTTGCCTGCTCATTCTTTACATCGAGCTGATCACCTTGTCCACCTACGAGCAATCTTTATGAGGTGTAGGCATTATCGAATTCGGTTGAATCCCCACAAGTGTGTTTTCTGTATAGAAACAGGTCGATTGCTGGGATTTGTTGTTTCAAAAGCCGGCATTCGCGTCGATCCCTCGAAAGTTGAGGCTATCATCAAATTGCCTCCTCCTTCGAGTTTGCGCCAACTCCAAAGTTTGCAAGGGAAAGCGAACTTTTTACGCCGATTCATTCCAAACTACGCCGAGGTCACTAAAGGTTTTACACGGTTTGTTGAAACTGAAGCACAATTCTTTTGGGACGAGATTGCCCAACAATCTTTTGATGCACTTAAACACGCGTTGACCCATGCACCGTTATTGCATCCTCCCAACTACAACCAAGACTACTTCTTATACCTCGCAGCTTCGCATTCCACCATTGGAATGGTGTTAGTTCAAGAAGATGAATTCGGAGCGGAACATGTGATATATTTCTTAGTAGGACCTTGAATCCAACTGAGCTAAAATATTCGCATGTGGAGAAATTGGCCCTGGCAGCCGTTCAAGCTGTCCAGCGTTTCCGTCACTACATTCTTCTCCGCAAACTACAGTTATTTCGGATTGCAACCCTATGATTTATTTTTGACAAAACAACTGCTAGGGGGCAAGTACTCTAAATGGATTGTTATCCTGCAAGAGTTCGACTTGGAGTTCGAGAAGTCCAAGTCTAAGAAATCCTTAGTTTTTGCGGAATTGATGTGTGATTTCCCGAGTGCTGACACAGAGACTGTGGCAGAGGAGTCCATTGCGGACGAATCTTTGTTTCTTATCAGTACTGTAGATCCGTGGTACGGGGATATAATCATTTATCTCCAAACCCAAACCTTTCGGCCTGAAGCTTCCAAGCGGAACGTCGAAAAATTCGGTTTCAATCCCAGCCATACAAAATTATTGGAGATACACTTTATCGCCGGGGGGCAGACTTAGTTTTCGACGTTGTTTAACTCACGAAGAGGCTGAGAGGGTTTTGAATGATTGTCACTCTGGAGCATGTGGCGGTCATATGTCTGGGTATGCACAGCTCAGAAGGTGTTGCGCGCTGGTTATTTCTGGTCGTCTATGTTTAAAGATTTGTATCATTGCAGTCAGGAAAGTGCCAAAATGTCAAGTGTTTGATCGCAAGATGCGCGCTCCACCTGCTCCTCTCCACCCTATAATTGCCGTTGGTCCATTCGCCAAAATGGGGTATCGACTTTATTACTTGTAACCCTCACTCGGCCGGGGGGCATGCGTATATCATCCTTGCGGTTGATTATTTTACTAAGTGGGCCGAGGCGATGCCTACATTCGACGCAAGCGGCAAAACAGCTGCAGTTTTCGTATTCAATCATATCATAACTAGGTTTGGTGTCCCACAAGCAATCATTACTGACCATGGGAGTCATTTTCGAAATGTCATGATGACTGAGCTTACAAGCCAGCTTGGTTTGCGCCACGATAGCTCTACTCCTTATTATCCGCAAGCCAACGGTTTGGTTGAGTCTATCAACAAAGTTCTAGTTACCATGATCCGACGAACCATTGGTGTTCATCGGTCGAATTGGCACAACATGTTATTTTCAGCGCTATGGGCATACGAACCTCAGTGAAAATTCAACAGGGGTTCACTCCTTTCCAGTAGTTTATGGCTTAGAAGCTGTGTTACCCATTGAATGCGAAATCCCATCACTTCAATTGGTTGTCGAATTACTTCCAGCTACTTCCGAAGAGGAGACACGTTTATTATACTTGGCTAAATTAGATGAGACTCGACGTGACGCTACATTGGCAATCGAGACTCACGCGAAACGAATGAAAGCTCAGTATGATAGAAATGTAACCCCTCGAAGTTTTTCGGAAGGAGACCTAGTACTATTATATGATCAAGCTAACGATAAGCTAGGTGCCGGAAAATTCGTTCCCATGTGGCATGGGCCCTACATTGTAAAAGCGAAAGCTAGCAAAAGGGGCTTATGAGCTAGTTGACTTTGATGGGGACTCTTTGGGTAAACCCAGAAATGGACTTTACCTAAAGAGGTATTATGCTTAAATGATGGGAATGGAGAAATTTTTAGATAGGTTAGATTTTCTTTCTAGCTAGCAAGTGTGTTAGTTAGTCAGTGTGCTTAGCTTAGAGAGTGTGGTTTTTCGTCGTTATTTGGCTTATCTTGGTTTTACTCTTGATATTGCAGATGTCGACGCCTCTCCAAACATATATTGGATTTGCTGATGTGTGCTTGTCGTAGTACACGGAACATCTCTTCCGCAGCTTGGGTTATCTATTCGCCCTCTGACGAGTTAGTTTCTATGCATGGGTAAGCCTCGGTCAAACAACGAACAACATTGCAGAATACAGTGCAGTGATTGAATTATTATCCGAATCTATTTCATTGGAATTCGACGTTTGACAGTGAGGTTAGATTCTGAACTTGTTGTATTACAGCTTAATAGAGTTTATGCCATTAGGAATCCTGTGTTATTAAGGTTGTTTTTGAGAGTGCGTCTCTTGGAACGTGAATTTGATTACATTGAATATCAACATATTCCAAGGTCTTTGAATACATTAGCAGATGCAATTGCTTCTCGAATGTTGGACAGACATTTACGATAATCATGCAAGTAAATTTAAAAACATTTCATCACATATGTTAAACAGGATAAGCCGGTAATAGTGATATATATATAGATAGAAGTGTGTCAAAAATATATACATCGTCTTCGATCATAGGTTGAAAACACCTTATGATCGGCAAAATGATAGTACAAAAAGTCAAAATGTCACATGTGACTACAAAAGTGACTAGTCAATCATGGTGGTGCTCTCTGTATGACACCACTGCGCGGGCTACCTTACGCAAAAATCTCCTAAACGGTCCAGGGACCGCGACTACGAAGCGCTGAAGCCGGGTAGGAATGTCATCCATAGTAGTCTCAGGTATATCTGCCGTGAGACGCTCTAGATCATGCTCCAACTCAGCTAGTACTTCCGCAGCCGCGTCCTGTGGGGCCGGTACCGGTGCAGCTGGATGTAGTCTATCAAAAGGCCGGAGGTTGGCTGGACGCTGTGGACCAACATCTGCATTTTGAAAATTTTACTGTTAGTTTTGAGACGATATATATGAAAAATAAAAAATACATAATTGAAAACTTGTGGAAAATAAAAGTACTCTGTCATCCCATTGTTCTCCCTGTGGAAGAACCATGTCCGGATCACCTCTAAAATCCACTCCGGCATACGGAAAGTCCTGTATCGAAAAAACCTGGTCCTCTAACCAGTGAAAATTAACTATCTGAGAATCGAACCACTGTCGCACCCTCGTCAGGATGCCGGGGCCATCACCGCAACCCATCGTATCAGCTTTGGCTCCCGAGGACCCAAGATATCAACAGTGAGTTGCTGAGGGATCAGCATTGGAACTCTCTCCAAGGCAAAGCTCACGACTAGAGGCCCATATCCAAAAGTCTTTAGTCGTCCGTTCTTTGCCTTGGTCAGTTGGCTCTTCATATGAGCCGACACAGCTTCACCAGTTGAAAATGGTGCCTTGGTAAACAGTCAATTGCCATCCGCATTTGGGATCCGGAAGCAATGTGTAAAGCGGCCGCGCCGCAAATTCTGGTAACCGTGAACGCTATGACTTTGAGTTCCAGCAAAGTGATGTGTTTTATCTCTATGCCTTTTGAATGGTGAGCCCCAGGTGTGCACCACTCGCTTGCGGAGACTATCAAGGGATTGGCACCCGGCCTAGTCCCCGCAAGACTGAGTTGCTCACCTCTGTTCGGCAAGCCAGTGAGAAAGTATACATCTGAGGGCTCTTATCTCGAGCTGGTTGCCCTCCTATGTAAAAGCATTGTTCTTGAACGTTCCATCGCTCAACCAGCCATTCCAAGAATCTTACCTGGCCCCTCATGCCCGGTATGGTCAATATTTGTATAATTCGCATGCTCTTAGGGCATCCAGGGAAGGTTGTGATTTATTGCAACTTCATCATCCTCTACATGCTCTCTTTCTCTCCAATCTAACATGGTTAATACCCTGCACATCAAAAATAGCAATTAGAAATTGATTTGGGAATTTTTGGTGGTTTTTTGAGGGGTTGGGGTTTTGAAATGCGCACACTTCTCGGAAAGACGCACCCGGCTTTGTAGCACAGGGCGCTCGGACGCGGCTGGCCTAAAGGCGGGCTGCGTTCTTCCGACCATTTTTCCCGTATGAGAAAAAGTCGGGGGACGTGGGTCACCCGAAGGGCACCTGCGTCCGCCGAGAGAACGCATTCCAAAACCAAAACCCCCCCCAAAAAAAGAAACTAAGACCTAAAATTGATTCTAAACGGATAGAAATGCAGAGTAGGATGTGTAAAATACCTGGATAAGACGGCGTTCGATTCCGACGGTCGGATTTTCCGCAGCGCCCACGGGAAGTTTCTTGTCAAAAGCTCCTTTTTCAATTCAACAGTGAAACGGTAAAAAATGACATGGTAAAAGGTCTTTTTATAGGTTTTTTGGATGAATTAGTTCATTTTTACCATGAAAAGATGTTTTTCGATGTATTTTTGCCTATTTTAAACAGGTATGAGTAATGTGTTGCTTTTGTGCAGGACAATGGGAGTTTCGAGGGAAAATTGTAATTTTTCACAAACAAAAATATCAGAGTCATCTTTTAAGCCCTTTTCTGACTCCTAAAACATGAAAAGATCGCGAGCGTTTCTTTTACACTCGTTAAAACGGAATTAAAAGACGGTCCCCTTTTAGCTCTTTTCTGACCGCAAAATCAGGAAAAGATTGCCGGGTTTTTGTCGTTTCGAACTCGATAAGGAATAAAAAGACGTGTCCTTGATCGCTTTTTACTTTTCAGGTCAACGACACTATTATGAAAGTACTCCTTGGTCGCAAGATCAAGCGGTTCCCAGGGATTATTTTATACTTTTTCGGGCTTGAGGGACACAAATATACGAAAAAGTTCAACGTGGAGTCTCCTTTTGTTTTTTCAGACTCTCTAAAAATGAAAAACGCCGAGTTTCTCCTATACTGGGCTCGTTAAACTTTTACAGTAAAGGACCTGTTCAATTACAAACAGGAACGACCACTCCTTCCTAGGGTTCGAATTTAAACTAGGTTGGACTTGTCCGAAGGATGAGCTTATAATCAAGCATATGTTATCCTCCTCAAGCTTGTTAAAAATTAAAGAGGTACTTGCCAGAAATGGTGGGGGAAAAGAGAGAAGAATGAACCTGTTTGTTACCTTTTGTCTCAAAAGAACTTTATTACCACTCTTGAACACGACACTTTTCATTCACCTGGGTTGGGAAATCTTTTACCTCACAGTTGACCAAACCACTTTGAAAGTCTTTAACCGGGTTCGGGGTTAACTTTGAGTTATTCGTCACCAAGCCATCTGTCGTGTCGTTATGTGTTCAAGAGGTCTGCAAGCAAAAAACTTTCATCTGCAAAATACTTGTCATCCATTTGACCATCCCTGAGTCAGTCCTTACAGCAACATTTCTTCAACTTGAACAATGATTTCGTGTTGCGGGCTTGCCTGCAACGGGTCGCTTTCTATCGACATCGACACATTATCTAGAAAGATGACTTAGGAATCGACAGCACCTTGAAGTCTGCATGCATCAATGGCAGGTTTCTCGCCTTTGACGTCAGTTTACATCATTGACTTTCGATCAAAGGATTCCGTGAAGTGTTCGACATCAAAACATCTATTCACATTTCACGGGTTGTGCTTGGTACTTTGAGAACCATTGACATTACTGGTGGTTTCTCTCACGCTTGTTAACAGTTTGCATCATCGACTGGTAATCAAGTGGTTTCTAAATGTTCGACATCGAATCATTTAATCACATGGCTAGAATCGTACCAATTCGGGAAGTAGAAGTGAAGACCCTGGATGTAGTTTCTACCAACCAGGCTGCGAGGAGTTTTGTATTCATTATCTATGTAGACTAATCATAAACAGATGGCTGCGTCCATACTGTGTCTACAAAAGTCTATAAAAAATGATGTACTACCAAGATCATTCCTGTATCAGAATAGTTAGTCCATTAGTTAAAGTTTTGAATCTGAGTAGGGAATGCCTACCTCAGTGATGATATAATCTTATACATGTATTTTGTGTTGAAAATTGCAGGTTCCAACCAGGTTCATCCACAAGACAATCCTTGAAATGTTAAAGCGCTTCACCCTTCCTAGAATTACAAAACCCTAAATCTATTCCAGGCTTCGCACTTTAGGGGGCAATCTGTTACACTAAAAAATGTCACCATGACCACTTACAGTTAGTATGGCTCAAATCAACAGTCATGCTACCCTCTTAGGCAAGTCTTATGCCTCTGCTATCCATCTCAAACTCAAAGAAGAGAGAAAGTCTTGTCAAAAATATGTTTATCTCTGGGGTCGCAGGTTCTCTCTAGCCTTACCTGCGGGGACGCTCACAATGTTCACAAAAGGTGCGTCCTTGGACGCTCTGTATGTTAAGGGACAGGTGCGTCCTTCTGTAAAAGGCAAAATGCGCGAGTTTCATCTTAAAAAAGTTACTTGTGGTTACTTCTAGAACTTTCTAGAGGTCGGTTTGATGAATTGGATGCGCCTCCAGTTGGTTCATGTATCTCTATTAAGGAGGAACTTATCCCATCAATAAGGGAGCTATCCCACCCAAAGAGGGGGATTATCCCATTGATGGTGGACCTGAATAACCTCTTTACAGCACTATAATAAAGACATTGAGCCAGAGGGAGGAGAGGTTGGAGCTATACATTTTCTTTGGGTAAATGCTGCAGGAATTAGGACTCCCATTTAGAACCTTGTGAGGAGAGATTGTCTTTGCTTGATTCTACTTGGAAGTGGGTGAGCTTTGTCAAAGTAGAGGAAAACCCTTGATGGACCCTGGGAGGAACTTGCACAACACCAAGGCCAGGTTGTAAGAGTTTCTTTGTTTCGTTATTAATACAAACTGGTTTATTTTTCTCAATAGCTTGTGTTAATGAGTTATTTCATGTGTTCCTTGGTCTGCATGTTGAATATATGTTTTATTATATGAAATGCAAGTGCTTGGTAATTGTTTGATTGTTTGTGGTTGCAGGAATTGACTTGAAGGAGGAGCTCATCCGGATCGGCAAGGACGGACTACAACAACCGCGTTTTGGAATAAGGTAAGCCTAAACACTTGTAGTTTTCATGTTTTAAAAGGTATATTTAGAGAAAGATCACTCCATTTTGTCTTGTTTGTCGCTAGAGAGTTTAGACTCCTAGGGAGGTCAGTTGTGTCCGCACAAACGACTTTTTCCGCCACGACAAATTGGCGACTCCGCTGGGGAATCCATTAATGAGAGAGTCTTTTCCTTTGTGTGAACTTTGCTCTGTGAAAATCACTTTTATTTTCTGGTTTTTGACTGTGAGAATTAGTATTTGGGTGGCTTAGCTTTAGATTTAGTTAGATTTGGTTTTTCTCAACTTTTCCAGAAGGACGCACCCTCTGAGTACTGCACAGTGCGTCTTTGGACGCGCTGTTGCCGTTTGCACAGAGCGGGCCCGCACCTGTTATAACGGGTTGCCTGCGTCTTCCTGTAAAATTTAGGAAAATTCCATTTTTTGCTTTAATTGCTTTTAGATTTTGATTTTTCTTAGTGTTTTCTACCCAGATCCTTTAGTACCCTGTCAAGAATTTTCACCTGAACTTGTTTTGTGAGCTTTGAGTGTTTTAGTGGATTTCAACGAAGTTTAGGCCTAGGGTTTGATTTTTCAATAGGTCCTGTAGTGACTTTGACGGTAGAAAGTTGTCCAGCCTTAGATCTCTCTGGTTAGTCAGCCTTCTTAGAAGTCGGGCCTGTCGTAAAGTCTCCTTGTGTGAGCAGCTTGCCATTTAAGTTGTTTTGGGTCAAATTTCGAATTACTTGTTTATAAAGTGTTGATTTCCATTTTACAAAAGAACAAAAAGATTGAGTTTTGTTTTGACTAGTTTTTGGTTCTGCAATAAGCTAGTCCTTGATTTGATTGTGATCAAGTAAAACACCTTAGAATAATCATTGTTGGTTTTGGCCTCGTTAAGATTGCTTAGAGTAAATTTACCTTTAGTTTGCTTATGAGTGCATTTTCATAGATTTTAATAGTTGTTAAGATTGATTTTTGGTTATATTAGATTTATTTGCTTTATTAAAAGAAAAATACAAAAACATCTTCTTTAAAAGTCTTGTTTCAAGTAGCTTTTTGTTTTTGAAAGAGAAAAAGAGTTTTTTCGTGCATGTAAAGAGCGGTCATGTTTTTTATGCTTGGAAAAGACAAACGAATTGTTTCTTTGATTGTCTTCAATTAAGAAGTTGCTTTTATAAAGATTGCATTCTCTCAACTTTTTAGTTAAGCAATTCATCGAAAAAGTAAAGTAGTGGGTAAATCATCCTAGGTGCATTTTGTAGTGGTTTCGAGTCGAGTCAACACACCACTGGTTTCACTTCCATCACCTTTTGACTTAAGAAACAACCTTAAAAGTAACGCTTAAATTAAAATCAATCTAGTAATTTTTATTTTTCTAGGGCTCTGAAACACCAACATAGCTTAGGCTAGGGTCTTGGAGTAGGTGAGTACTTAACTCTCCAAGACTACAAAACCAAACAGATAGTTTATCTTGAGTAGATTAAATCCAATTGTTTCAGTTATACTCTGGGAAAGCTCCTCTTAAAGGAGAAGCACGAGCTCGTGTCCGAACCAGTGAGGGGATCATTCCTCCCTCGTTGGGAACGACGCCAGACAGTACGTATTACAAACGGTAAACCTCGGATTAACCATTGTCGAGGAGCCAGGGGTCACTTATCGGTAAACCTTGGATTATTGTCAAGGAGCCGGTAAGGGGATTGAGCTTGTTACTCTGCCCTTGCGTGCTGTCGGAGTTTAGACTGTTCCCCCAGGTGTAATTGTTGTGATTGGTAACTTTAGTGACCATAATCTTTAGGGTTCTACCGAGGTGACGGTGGAGGGAAGGTCCCACTGTACCTGGAGCAGACGTCGGTTATACTCACTTGGATTTTCCGGGGGGTTCACTTCACTTCGAGACGGTTAAAGTGGAGGAACTTGTGCCGGTCTATTCATTAAGCAGGTTGCCGGGGTAACTGTTCCACCCGCCATTTCTGTACTGAATCCTGCGAGGTTGGGCCTAATCACCAACTAGCGCTTTTGGTCCGGAAGACTACTGTTTGTGTGTGGTTTGACGCTCTAGATTATTTAGGCGTGTGCTTCAAATTTGTTTGCTTCTTTAGAAGACTTTAGGTGGTTTGATTTGAAATTTTTACTTTGTTTTCGTGTGTTGTAGTTAAAAATCTTTAATTGTGGCGGAATTACCGAGACAGTCCCGTAGACTTCGGGGCCAGTCTCCTGAAGTTGTTTCTGTGGCCGAATTGTTGAGAAGATCCCGTAGACTTAGGGGATCCCCTCCTCGAGACGACCCGGGTAATTTAGAAGGGTTAAAGGTCCTTGTAACTCCTCCTAGTGACAGTAGAGTAGGTTCACCTGAAGAAGGAGAATCTTCCTTGGTAGTCCATCCAGATTACCAAAGTTTAGAAACAGGTTACAATCCCGAAACTGTTACAGTTTCCGAGCTTGCTGGTAGTTTTTCATCTGCCAGTGAAACAGGCGAAGAACCTGAAATTTCCGAACCTGTTACTCCAACTTCTAGTGTCCCTGATTCACCGAGAATAGAAAGAATTATCACCGAAAATCTACCTTCTGGTTTGATTGCTATAGAAGAACTTGCTCCAGAAGAAGATATAGGTGTCTCTCACCTTGAAGGTCAACTTACTATTGATCTAAGGGAGCGTGAATCCATCTTTTACAGTCCTCCTAGAAGTACTTCTTGGTACCTTGCGTTAACCAATTTTTTAGACAACTCAGTAGGTTTTTCCACACCTCGTACTCCTTTTCCACCTGGAGGTATTCATACTCCTGTAAATATGTCTGGTCAGTCGTCCGTGTTTACACAAAGTCCTGAATCTTTTTTACACGGCGGTCCTTCTGTTCCCACTGGGTATCAGTCACTTTCTGGTACCTTTGCGGGGGCATCTCCTCAACCCATTGATCATGGGTTATTTGCTGGAAACAGTGGTAATATACCATTGGGTGTAGGAGACATTTACATGATGTCAGGTTCAGTTCCCGTTTCCCAACCTCAAGGTGGCCAATTACCGCCTGGGGGGCAACCGCAGTTAACGCCTGGGGGGCAACCTCAAGGTACACAAATCGTGTCTGGGGGGCAACCTCAAAGTCAGTATGTACCTATGGTGCAATACTTGCCTCAAGGTCAACCTCAGCCTCAATATGTACCCCAAGGTCAACCTCAGTATCAATATCAACCTCAAGGATGGCAACCTCAAGGATGGCAACCTCAAGGGTATCAACCCAAAGTTATCAACCTCAAGGGTACCAACCTCAAGGTCAAGGTCAACCCCAGTATCAGTATTTACCTCAAGGTTATCAACCTCAAGGTCAATACTCAAGTCAAGGTTATCAACCGCCTCAAGGTCAGTCATATGTTCCAAGTATGGGAACTGCACCTTACAATTATCAATCCTACCCTCAATCTGGTTATGGATCTCAGTATCCTCAACCTGTTACGGGTCAATACCCTGGAATGTTAGTGTGGGATCCCTCACAGGGTCAACAGGTGTTGCAGCCAAGTGTACAGATGGTTCCTCAAGCTGGACAACCCGTAGTTTCTGGTCCAACCCAGCAACCGCAACCTGTCCAGCCAAATGTTCAAACTTCTGTAACTTCGGTAGTTACTCAGCCGTCAATTGCACCTAGTACTCCATCTCAAACGGCTGCTGCAACTACCGCTACATCTACCATACTTACTTCTGGAGTATCGACGGCTCCAGTTTCTACTGTCCCTGTTACCACACCTCAGACATCTTTACCGTTGTCTGGATCTACGATTCAAACCACGGTCCAGATGCCTGTAGGTCAGCCTGGTATAAGTACGGTTGTTACTACTCAACCTCAATTTGTTCAACCTCCGTACCAGGGACAGTACCAACCTGGGCAAGCTGTCCAACAACCGGTTTACCAGTATCAACCGTATCCTGGGTACACTTATCAACAACCTCAACAACCCCAGTACGGTCCGGTTAATCCTGGTTTTCCAGGAGGATATAATATCCCAAATGCGACTCCTGTTCCTAGTTATCCTGGATATCCTCCTCCTGGGGCTGGTATTGTGACCCAGAGTTTTAGAGATCCTAACCGGCAGTTACCGTTTATTGCAACTTTGGATTTACCCGACTTGACGCGCCTAACGAACGATCCAATTCAATATCTTCAGTTCTGGCCGCCAATGCCAAATAAGTTGCCCAGTGATATACCCAAGTTCGAAGGTAAGTCTGGAGAGGATCCGTCCAATCATGTGATGACTTACCACCTCTGGTGTGCTTCGAATTCTATCTCAGATGATTCCATCCGCTTACGTCTTTTCCAGCGTACACTCATTGGTCTCGCGGCCAAGTGGTACATTGAGTTACCACGGGCCTCTTTTTACAACTTTAGCCAGTTAGCTACCTCGTTCTTAACTCACTTTCAGTTGCCGGTCAGATACGATAACGGCACGGAGTTATTAACTTCACTAAAACAATCGACGTCCACGTATATTTCTGATCACATTCATGAGTGGAGACGTCGAAGGAGATTAGTGAAAGTTTTTATCCCGGACCAAATCTTAGCTGAATGGTTTGTCAAATCATTATTACCGAAGATTACTGAAGATGTAGCTAAGGCCGGAGTAGTTACTGAGGAGCAAGTCATTGCTCAGGCACAATACCTTGACTTAGTTTACACTCAGTCGGGTACGTTACACGAGAAAATTCCGGATCTTCCAAAGTCGAATCAAATCGCTGCTGCTCCTTCGGGATCTCATGCCGCTGATGGTATGATTGGTATCGTGACTACGAAGAGCAAGAAGAAGTCTTCCAAGGCTTCAACTACTCCAATTATCACTTTGCCTGATTCTCCGACAGGAGAGTCTTCTCCTGAACTTACCGCCGACATTCACGCTGTAGAGTCATCTACGGCCAAATCAAAAAACGGTGGAAAGAAGAAAGGAAAGAAGAAGGCTAAAGCAGACAAGGCTCCAAAGGAGAAAACTGAAAAGTCGGAAACCAATGACGAAAAACGCAAACCTCGATATCCTTGTCTTATTTGTGAAGAGGATCATTTTACGAGAGATTGCCCTCATCGGGCCGAGGTTGTAAAAATAGTCAAAGGTTCTCCCACTCCTGCTGTGTTAAAGAATCCATTTCCAGAGCAGGAGAATAAGATGATAGGTTCTTCTTCGAATGCCAGTGAAGAACCCATTTTGATGATGTCTCATGTGAGGATTGCGACTCGATCGCAAGATTATGGTAGTAAGGCTCCTGTTGATGGCAAGGAAGCAGAATCTTCTCACTCTAACCCATCAACCTCAGCTCCTGGTTCCGATCCACTACAGATCGAAAAACCTAACCCAGACTTAGTGATTAAGCCGCCCGCCAAGGGTGTACTTCGAAGGTCTGCTTTCAATCCACATGCGAGAGCAGCCCAGAATTACAACATTGTTGAGGACTTAGCTGTTTCACCTTCAGCAATGTCGGCACTCGAAGTGCTGCAATCATGCCCAGCACAACGGAAATTGCTTTTGTCGGCTATCGGAGCTGTCGATGTTCAGGACCCGAACCTAATGATCTTTGATCTAGAAAATAGTACACCACGTCTCCCCCATCAAATGGCTTTCCAAATTCCAGTGATAGTCAAAAACAGGCCTATTCATCGGACTGTGATTGATGAGGGAGCTTCTACGTGTATTATGTCGATTCAATGTTGGAGATCGCTTGGTTCTCCTTCGTTGAACCAATCCCCCACCATCCTTAAGGCCTTTGATGGCCGTGGGTTCCGTCCGTTTGGTATTCTACAAGAATTGCCTATAGGGGTTGAAGGTAAAACCGTTAGTCTGGATGTGGAAGTGGTTGATGCCCCTCTAGACTACAACCTTCTTTTGGGTCGAAGTTGGTCATATGCTATGACAGCGGTCGTTTCATCGGTCTTCAGAGTAATTAAGTTTCCACATAACGGTAAGATCGTGACTATTGATCAGCTGACATACTTTTCATCCGACCCAGCCTCTTCAGAGAGTATCCAGCATGTTGGTAAAACGACAATCCCTTATAGGGATGTTGGTGTAGGTTTAGTTAAGGATTCCGGTTTACTGGGAACTTTTCCTCTCCCTCCACTCAGCGCAGATCCTTCGTTTGCAACAATTCATATGATTACATCAGAAAACATTATTTATGATGATCCTTGGTTCGTCCCATCTGACTCTGAGATAGACTCACTCGGTGATGTTATGCCTTTGAGTCCATATGAAATTGCTTATGAAGCTCTCATGTCTTTTACCGACTTTCATTCAACCGAAGTCGACCAAATGAATGTGGTCAGTGAAGAGTCACTTTTCACCTCACCCTTAGAACGGATAACGTTTCCCGAAGTCGTGTCATCTGACGAACAACTTCGCGAAATCCTAAGTGTAGACGATCTACCATGGGAAGATCTCCATCACAGATCTTCGTTTTTACCTAAGGATGATGCATTTGAAAATGATTTTTCATCTATCTTTACCGCTGAATATGTCAAAGACGCTCAGGATCCAACGAAACATTCTGATTCAGAGTTGAATTTAGGGAATATTTCTCGTACTATTCCCATTGATATTTCAGTGAAGCCCGGAATCGAGGAAAACATTCATATAGGTGCCGCATGTACTGAAGAAGAAATCCAAACTTACAAGGCCCTATTCCAAGAATTCCGCGACGTGTTTGCCTGGTCTTACGAGGAAATGCCGGGAATTGATCCTGCCATTGTTGTTCATGAAATAAAGACCTACCCGGATGCTAAACCCGTCCGGCAACGGTTGCGTCAAATTCACCCTCGAAAAGCGGCTGCGATTAAAGCAGAAGTCGAAAAGCTGTTGAAAGCAGGTTTCATTTATCCGATCCCGTTAACGGATTGGGTATCGAATATTGTTCCGGTCAACAAGAAACAAGGAACAATAAGAATCTGTATCGACTATAGGGATATAAATCGAGCTTGTCCAAAAGACAACTATCCTACGCCTTATATCGATCAAATTATTGATGATTGTGCCGGAAGTGAAATGTTTTCCTTCATGGATGGTTTTTCGGGCTATAATCAAATCAATATTCTACCTGCCGACCAACCAAAAACGGCATTCATTTGTCCATGGGGGACATTTGCTTATTGCAAGTTACCTTTTGGGCTTAAGAATGCCGGGGCCACTTTTCAACGGGCGATGTCTTATGCATTTCATGACATCAAGCACATTGTGCAACCCTATCTCGATGATTTGCCTGCTCATTCTTTACATCGAGCTGATCACCTTGTCCACCTACGAGCAATCTTTATGAGGTGTAGGCATTATCGAATTCGGTTGAATCCCCACAAGTGTGTTTTCTGTATAGAAACAGGTCGATTGCTGGGATTTGTTGTTTCAAAAGCCGGCATTCGCGTCGATCCCTCGAAAGTCGAGGCTATCATCAAATTGCCTCCTCCTTCGAGTTTGCGCCAACTCCAAAGTTTGCAAGGGAAAGCGAACTTTTTACGCCGATTCATCCCAAACTACGCCGAGGTCACTAAAGGTTTTACACGGTTGTTGAAACAGAACGCACAATTCTTTTGGGACGAGATTGCCCAACAATCTTTTGATGCACTTAAACACGCGTTGACCCATGCACCGTTATTGCATCCTCCCAACTACAACCAAGACTACTTCTTATACCTCGCAGCTTCGCATTCCACCATTGGAATGGTGTTAGTTCAAGAAGATGAATTCGGAGCGGAACATGTGATATATTATCTTAGTAGGACCTTGAATCCAACTGAGCTAAAATATTCGCATGTGGAGAAATTGGCCCTGGCAGCCGTTCAAGCTGTCCAGCGTTTCCGTCACTACATTCTTCTCCGCAAAACTACAGTTATTTCGGATTGCAACCCTATGATTTATATTTTGACAAAACAACTGCTAGGGGGCAAGTACTCTAAATGGATTGTTATCCTGCAAGAGTTCGACTTGGAGTTCGAGAAGTCCAAGTCTAAGAAATCCTTAGTTTTTGCGGAATTGATGTGTGATTTCCCGAGTGCTGACACAGAGACTGTGGCAGAGGAGTCCATTGCGGACGAATCTTTGTTTCTTATCAGTACTGTAGATCCGTGGTACGGGGATATAATCATTTATCTCCAAACCCAAACCTTTCGGCCTGAAGCTTCCAAAGCGGAACGTCGAAAAATTCGGTTTCAATCCCAGCCATACAAAATTATTGGAGATACACTTTATCGCCGGGGGGCAGACTTAGTTTTTCGACGTTGTTTAACTCACGAAGAGGCTGAGAGGGTTTTGAATGATTGTCACTCTGGAGCATGTGGCGGTCATATGTCTGGGTATGCCACAGCTCAGAAGGTGTTGCGCGCTGGTTATTTCTGGCCGTCTATGTTTAAAGATTGTATCATTGCAGTCAGGAAGTGCCACAACTGTCAAGTGTTTGATCGCAAGATGCGCGCTCCACCTGCTCCTCTCCACCCTATAATTGCCGTTGGTCCATTCGCCAAATGGGGTATCGACTTTATTACTTGTAACCCTCACTCGGCCGGGGGGCATGCGTATATCATCCTTGCGGTTGATTATTTTACTAAGTGGGCCGAGGCGATGCCTACATTCGACGCAAGCGGCAAAACAGCTGCAGTTTTCGTATTCAATCATATCATAACTAGGTTTGGTGTCCCACAAGCAATCATTACTGACCATGGGAGCCATTTTCGAAATGTCATGATGACTGAGCTTACAAGCCAGCTTGGTTTGCGCCACGATAGCTCTACTCCTTATTATCCGCAAGCCAACGGTTTGGTTGAGTCTATCAACAAAGTTCTAGTTACCATGATCCGACGAACCATTGGTGTTCATCGGTCGAATTGGCACAACATGTTATTTTCAGCGCTATGGGCATACCGAACCTCAGTGAAAAATTCAACAGGGTTCACTCCTTTCCAGCTAGTTTATGGCTTAGAAGCTGTGTTACCCATTGAATGCGAAATCCCATCACTTCAAATGGCTGTCGAATTACTTCCAGCTACTTCCGAAGAGGAGAAACGTTTATTATACTTGGCTAAATTAGATGAGACTCGACGTGACGCTACATTGGCAATCGAGACTCACGCGAAACGAATGAAAGCTCAGTATGATAGAAATGTAACCCCTCGAAGTTTTTCGGAAGGAGACCTAGTACTATTATATGATCAAGCTAACGATAAGCTAGGTGCCGGAAAATTCGTTCCCATGTGGCATGGGCCCTACATTGTAAAGCGAAAGCTAGCAAAAGGGGCTTATGAGCTAGTTGACTTTGATGGGGACTCTTTGGGTAAACCCAGAAATGGACTTTACCTAAAGAGGTATTATGCTTAAATGATGGGAATGGAGAAATTTTTAGATAGGTTAGATTTTCTTTCTAGCTAGCAAGTGTGTTAGTTTAGTCAGTGTGCTTAGCTTAGAGAGTGTGGTTTTTCGTCGTTATTCTGGCTTATCTTGGTTTTACTCTTGATATTGCAGATGTCGACGCCTCTCCAAACATACATTGGATTTGCTGATGGTGCTTGTCGTAGTACACGGAACATCTCTTCCGCAGCTTGGGTTATCTATTCGCCCTCTGACGAGTTAGTTTCTATGCATGGGGTAAGCCTCGGTCAAACAACGAACAACATTGCAGAATACAGTGCAGTGATTGAATTATTATCCGAATCTATTTCATTTGGAATTCGACGTTTGATAGTGAGGTTAGATTCTGAACTTGTTGTATTACAGCTTAATAGAGTTTATGCCATTAGGAATCCTGTGTTATTAAGGTTGTTTTTGAGAGTGCGTCTCTTGGAACGTGAATTTGATTACATTGAATATCAACATATTCCAAGGTCTTTGAATACATTAGCAGATGCAATTGCTTCTCGAATGTTGGACAGACATTTACGATAATCATGCAAGTAAATTTAAAAACATTTCATCACATATGTTAAACAAGATAAGCCGGTAATAGTGATATATATATAGATAGAAGTGTGTCAAAAAATATATACATCGTCTTCGATCATAGGTTGAAAACACCTTATGATCGGCAAAATGATAGTACAAAAAGTCAAAATGTCACATGTGACTACAAAAGTGACTAGTCAATCACTGGTGGTGCTCTCTGTATGACACCACTGCGCGGGCTACCTTACGCAAAAATCTCCTAAACGGTCCAGGGACCGCGACTACGAAGCGCTGAAGCCGGGTAGGAATGTCATCCATAGTAGTCTCAGGTATATCTGCCGTGAGACGCTCTAGATCATGCTCCAACTCAGCTAGTACTTCTGCAGCCGCGTCCTGTGGGGCCGGTACCGGTGCAGCTGGATGTAGTCTATCAAAAGGCCGGAGGTTGGCTGGACGCTGTGGACCAACATCTGCATTTTGAAAATTTTACTGTTAGTTTTGAGACGATATATATGAAAAATAAAAAATACATAATTTGAAAACTTGTGGAAAATAAAGTACCTCTGTCATCCCATTGTTCTCCCGGTGGAAGAACCATGTCCGGATCACCTCTAAAATCCACTCCGGCATACGGAAAGTCCTGTATCGAAAAAACCTGGTCCTCTAACCAGTGAAAATAACTATCTGAGAATCGAACCACTGTCGCACCCTCGTCAGGATGCCGGGCCATCACCGCAACCCATCGTATCAGCTTTGGCTCCCGAGGACCCAAGATATCAACAGTGAGTTGCTGAGGGATCAGCATTGGAACTCTCTCCAAGGCAAAGCTCACGACTAGAGGCCCATATCCAAAAGTCTTTAGTCGTCCGTTCTTTGCCTTGGTCAGTTGGCTCTTCATATGAGCCGACACAGCTTCACACCAGTTGAAAATGGTGCCTTGGTAACAGTCAATTGCCATCCGCATTTGGGATCCGGAAGCAATGTGTAAAGCGGCCGCGCCGCAAATTCTGGTAACCGTGAACGCTATGACTTTGAGTTCCGGCAAAGTGATGTGTTTTATCTCTATGCCTTTTGAATGGTGAGCCCCAGGTCTGCACCACTCGTCGCGGAGACTATCAAGGGATTGGCCACCCGGCCTAGTCCCCGCAAGACTGAGTTGCTCACCTCTGTTCGGCAAGCCAGTGAGAAAGTATACATCCGAGGGCTCTATCTCGAGCTGGTGCCCTCCTATGTAAAAGCATTGTTCTTGAACGTTCCATCGCTCAACCAGCCATTCCAAGAATCTTACCTGGCCCCTCATTCCCGGTATGGTCCAATATTTGTATAATCCGCATGCTCTTAGGGCATCCAGGGAAGGTTGATGATTTATTGCAACTTCATCATCCTCTACATGCTCTCTTTCTCTCCAATCTAACATGGTTAATACCCTGCACATCAAAAATAGCAATTAGAAATTGATTTGGGAATTTTTGGTGGTTTTTTGAGGGAGTTGGGGTTTTGAAATGCGCACTTCTCGGAAGACGCACCCCGGCTTTGTAGCACAGGGCGCCCGGACGCGGCTGGCCTAAAGGCGGGCCGCGTCTTCCGACCATTTTCCCGTATGAGAAAAAGTCGGGGGACGCGGGTCACCCGAAGGCCACCCGCGTCCGCCGAGAGGCGCATTCCAAAACCAAAACCCCCCCAAAAAATGAAACTAAGACCTAAAAATTGATTCTAAACGGATAGAAATGCAGAGTAGGATGTGTAAAATACCTGGATAAGACGGCGTTCGATTCCGACGGTCGGATTTTCCGCAGCGACCACGGGAAGTTTCTTGTCAAAAGCTCCTTTTTCAACCTCAACAGTGAAACGGTAAAAATGACATGGTAAAAAGTCTTTTTATAGGTTTTTTGGATGAATTAGTTCATTTTTTACCATGAAAAGATGTTTTTCGATGTATTTTTGCCTATTTTAAACAGGTATGAGTAATGTGTTGCTTTTGTGCAGGACAAAGGGGTTTCGAGGGAAATTGTAATTTTTCACAAACAAAAATATCAGAGTCATCTTTTAAGCCCTTTTCTGACTCCTAAAACATGAAAAGATCGCCGAGCGTTTCTTTTACACTCGTTAAAACGGAATTAAAAGACGGTCCCCTTTTAGCTCTTTTCTGACCGCAAAATCAGGAAAAGATTGCCGGGTTTTTGTCGTTTCGAACTCGATAAGGAAATAAAACGACGTGTCCTTGATCGCTTTTTACTTTTCAGGTCAACGACACTATTATGAAAGTACTCCTTGGTCGCAAGATCAAGCGGTTCCCCCAGGTATTATTTTATACTTTTTTCGGGCTTGAGGGACACAAATATACGAAAAAGTTCAACGTGGAGTCTCCTTTTGTTTTTTCAGACTCTCTAAAAATGAAAAACGCCGAGTTTCTCCTATACTGGGCTCGTTAAACTTTTACAGTAAAGGACCTGTTCAATTACAAACAGGAACGAACCACTCCTTCCTAGGGTTCGAATTTAAACTAGGTTGGACTTGTCCGAAGGATGAGCTTATAATCAAGCATATGTTATCCTCCTCAAGCTTGTTAAAAATAAAGAGGTACTTGCCAGAAATGGTGGGGGAAAAGAGAGAAGAATGAACCTATTTGTTACCTTTTGTCTCAAAAGAAACTTTATTACCACTCTTGAACACGACACTTTTCATTCACCTGGGTTGGGAAATCTTTTACCTCACAGTTGACCAAACCACTTTGAAAGTCTTTAACCGGTTCCGGGGATTAACTTTGAGTTATTCGTCACCAAGCCATCTGTCGTGTCGTTATGTGTTCAAGAGGTCTGCAAGCAAAAACTTTCATCTGCAAAATACTTGTCATCCATTTGACCATCCCTGAGTCAGTCCTTACAGCAACATTTCTTCAACTTGAACAATGATTTCGTGTTGCGGGCTTGCCTGCAACGGGTCGCTTTCTATCGAAATCGACACATTATCTAGAAAGATGACTTAGGAATCGACAGCACCTTGAAGTCTGCATGCATCAATGGCAGGTTTCTCGCCTTTGACGTCAGTTTACATCATTGACTTTCGATCAAAGGATTCCGTGAAGTGTTCGACATCAAAACATCTATTCACATTTCACGGGTTGTGCTTGGTACTTTGAGAACCATTGACATTACTGGTGGTTTCTCTCACGCTTGTTAACAGTTTGCATCATCGACTGGTAATCAAGTGGTTTCTAACATGTTCGACATCGAATCATTTAATCACATGGCTAGAATCGTACCAATTCGGGAAGTAGAAGTGAAGACCCTGGATGTAGTTTCTACCATCCAGGCTGCGAGGAGTTTTGTATTCATTATCTATGTAGACTAATCATAAACAGATGGCTGCGTCCATACTGTGTCTACAAAAGTCTATAAAAATGATGTACTACAAGATCATTCCTGTATCAGAATAGTTAGTCCATTAGTTAAAGTTTTGAATCTGAGTATGGGAATGCCTACCTCAGTGATGATATAATCTTATACATGTATTTTGTGTTGAAAATTGCAGGTTCCAACCAGGTCATCCACAAGACAATCCTTGAAATGATAAAGCGCTTCACCCTTCCTAGAATTACAAAACCCTAAATCTATTCCAGGCTTCGCACTTTAGGGGGCAATCCGTTACACTAAAAAATGTCACCATGACCACTTACAGTTAGTATGGCTCAAATCAACAGTCATGCTACCCTCTTAGGCAAGTCTTATGCCTCTGCTATCCATCTCAAACTCAAAGAAGAGAGAAAGTCTTGTCAAAAATATGTTTATCTCTGGGGTCGCAGGTTCTCTCTAGCCTTACCTGCGGGGACGCTCACAATGTTCACAAAAGGTGTGTCCTTGGACGCTCTGTATGTTAAGGGATAGGTGCGTCCTTCTGTAAAAGGCAAAATGCGCGAGTTTCATCTTAAAAAAGTTACTTGTGGTTACTTCTAGAACTTTCTAGAGGTCGGTTTGATGAATTGGATGCGCCTCCAGTTGGTTCATGTATCTCTATTAAGGAGGAACTTATCCCATCAATAAGGGAACTATCCCACCCAAAGAGGGGGATTATCCCATTGATGGTGGACCTGAATAACCTCTTTACAGCACTATAAATAAAGACATTGAGCCAGAGGGAGGAGAGGTTGGAGCTATACATTTTCTTTGGGTAAATGCTGCAGGAATTAGGACTCCCATTTAGAACCTTGTGAGGAGAGATTGTCTTTGCTTGATTCTACTTGGAAGTGGGTGAGCTTTGTCAAAGTAGAGGAAAACCCTTGATGGACCCTGGGAGGAACTTGCACAACACCAAGGCCAGGTTGTAAGAGTTTCTTTGTTTTGTTATTAATACAAACTGGTTTATTTTTCTCAATAGCTTGTGTTAATGAGTTATTTCATGTGTTCCTTGGTCTGCATGTTGAATATATGTTTTATTATATGAAATGCAAGTGCTTGGTAATTGTTTGATTGTTTGTGGTTGCAGGAATTGACTTGAAGGAGGAGCTCATCCGGATCGGCAAAGACGGACTACAACAACCGCGTTTTGGAATAAGGTAAGCCTAAACACTTGTAGTTTTCATGTTTTAAAAGGTATATTTAGAGAAAGATCACTCCATTTTGTCTTGTTTGTCGCTAGAGAGTTTAGACTCCTAGGGAGGTCAGTTGTGTCCGCACAAACGACTTTTTCCGCCACGACAGAAGGTTGGCTGGCAGGATTGCGCAATCCTGGAGCCCAACAGGTTGTCAGAGAGGATTGCGCAATTTCTGGAGGGAAGGATGGTTTCCCTCTAGAAATGCACAATTTTCAAGGGGAGGCTGGTCAACCTACAGCTGGACCAAGTCCGGGTGAGCAACCTGTGAAGGGAAAAGATCAAATTGTGATCGACAGGCTGCCTTTGAGCAAGAAAGACACTGAATCTTGAGGACTTGACGAAGCAAGGCAAGCTATTGTGAAGGTTGGTAGGGAGGCTCCAAAACAGGCTAAGGAAAAATTTTGGAGGGTGGTTGTAGCCGCTACAACACTTGGTGATGCACTGGTAGAACTCCAGCTCTCTAAATGGACCTTGTTCATGAAAAGCAAGTCTAACACCTCCGGAAGTATTGTTCAGCTCTTAGCTTGTCTTGGCTTCGCACTAGCTTGATTGTAAGATGTAGCATCTGCCAGAATCTTGGTCAATTGACACACATTCCAAGCCAAGGCAACATAGTTGTTTTGATTGGGGTTGAGGGGTATATAGGTGCACAAGCAGCATAGTTGTCAGTCTTAGTTTCATCTCTGGTGTTGCTCCACTGCTAGCAGGCCTGGATAGTACCCCGGTGGAGTCACACAGGAACAAAAGCATGGATCCGCTGCTAGCAAGCCTGGTCAGTACACCGGCGAAGTTACTTGCATCACTTCCCTACGCAGGAAGCCTTTCTCTTCTTTCGCCTTATTCATTTTTCATTTTTCATTTTCATTTTCCACTGTGCATAACACTTATTCATTTAAGAGGCAGAAGAGGGATCCCAACTTATTGAGAGAACAAGAGGTTGTTCTAGTAGAGAATTAGTTTATTGTATATTTGACGTGCCTGTTAAGGTTTCCCCCCTCACCTTACTCTACTTTACTAAGCTGACAAGGGTTAACCCAAAAAAAATCGACTGGAGAAGGTGACACTAGTTAGCGCGCAAGAGTTGTGATTTCACCAAGGTTTGCTTCGAACAATATGTATTTCCCTTCGACGTATCATGGAATAAAAGTAACAAGCTCATCATACAGAGGTAAGATGACATATAACCAAGTAATGATAGCTGTACAATCCCTCTTGCACTTTACCCAACTCGTTTCATGAGTCACACATGGTTTCATGCAAACTAACGTACGAACGAAACAAGCGAACAAACTAACAATAAACAAAGTAAAGCAAGGGCAGAAGCAAAAATGAAAGCGAAGCAAGTAAACAAACAAACAATAAAACAAAGCATGTAAGCAAACAAGCATGCAAGCAAACAACTGAAAGCAAACACTACTCCTACTCCTACACTAATGGTGCATGGGCCTGATCACGTGAAGTGATACTTCCAATGTAGCCACCGGCGCATTGGTAGACCCATGTTAGTGAAGGCTTGGTCCACGAGCAACCCAGTTGTGTGGACTAGCAACCAAGAAAGATATAATAATGAAGACAACCACACTTCGTGTTTCAAAGTGTCCATGGGACATAAGTGAGTGCATGTGCATGACGGGCAGTCCACAGACTTATCGTGGTGCTGTGTGACACTACATGAAACTTTGAAGCATAAGAAAACTCTTGACTAAGACATGCAAGTAAACAAAAGAAACAAATATAACTTGCATCGTGCACGAGTTCTCGCAATGCATGACTCCTCCAATGCATGAGCAATGGGATCGTGCAGCTCGAGTGGAGGAATTGTGATCTGTGTGTGAGATGGATTTTGAATGCATACAAATGAGTGATGAGGAGCTTTGGGTAATTGAACAATTTCCTGATTGGGAGTGAAAATAACCTCAGGATAGTGAGGGCCTGACATAACCATCAACTCAGGCTGAAGTGCCTTGATGGTCTGTGGGGTTTTGACTTCGTTGACAGATAGATCTTCGTAGACCGGTGGCTTAGACAAATTAACAATGAGTGAATCAACATCGTGATCGGGTGATGAGGTGAAGGATCACGACAATCAAGATTAGAAAATCCAGGATGTTGGTCGACATCCTCATGATTTGATTAATCACACAGAGGGGTAGATGATAAGGAAGGGTGTTCACCCTCTACATTTCCAGAAAGAGAAGATGAAGGATCGAGTGGATTTTCAATGAATGATTGGTCCTCTCCATTGTTTGATGATGGGCTAACATATAGTGTGTCTTGCGAAATATCAACAATGGGTGCATCCGTAGATGAAGACACACATGCAACATCATGGATGTCAGGTTCACAAACGATGTTATGAAATAATGGAGGGGGCTTAGATGGAAAGGAGTCATCCTTCGTCGAGTGTTGATGCTCAAGCTCCCACTCATACTCTTCATGAATGACAATGCATGTTGGTTGTGCAACACCAACTCCATCAGTGGGTTGTTCCTCATTCATAACAAGTGAAGAGTCCGGAATGGATGAATACAAGACATCATCATTCAGAGGAACACCCGGGTGTGAAGATGGAGGTCGTAGAAAAGAAATCCTATGAGAACTCGAAGGACTCACAACCAAATCTGTGCGAAAATTGAGTGGAGTGATATTGGGAGAGTGTGAAGGTTGAACAGGTGTACAAACATGATCCTCAACATCACATGAGATTTCGCAGCTCCATTAATGAAGAAGGTTGAGCGAGGCTTGATCTGAAAATTTCTCTTGTGACAGGCATATTTCTTAACACAATACTTGAACCGGTCCCAAAGATAAGCAAATTTCATCTGGCTCTTCGGAGCTTGAAACTACAAGTCACGGAAGCACTACCAAAAATCAATAATGGATTCATGCGAAGCCCTCCGTTGCTGTAACAGTTTCCGGTCTAGATGGTCTGGATCAAAATGATAGAATGTGTCTTCAATAAGATCAAAAAAGTGCTCACATGAGTGCACGGTGTCAGGTAGTAGGCTGAGCACCCAACGAAATGGAGATTCACGAAGTGTGTATGCAAGCATCAAACCGGCTTGTTCGTCAGTAAACTCATCTTCCTCATAAATCATGGAAAGAAAGTTATGTAAGTGTTTAGGCCAGGCCACTTCGCCTTCACCATCATACGTGTGAGTGGACAAGAGATTCAAAAGCTTCCCCGAGATGGAGACATCTTGACGATTCAAAAAACACCTCCGAGGAAGAAGAGTGAAAGACTCCATGAAAGATATGCAAAGGTTCAAAATTGGATGAGAGGACACAACTTGTCATCAGGCCATCCTTCTAGCGCCAGAAATGTTGACGGTGCTGGACCTGCCAACATGTCAAGGGGATCTCCTCGGTAAGAATTCCCAATTAGACTTCAGACCGTTCAGTGTAGGAGTCCCAACAGTGGGTCATAAGGTAATGCCTTGACCGCAATGTCGCACAAAGGCAAGTAGGATAACTCTGTCAGCAACAAGGGTGTGACTGATTTAGTGAGTCAAGGAAGGTGTATGAGAGGTTCCAACACTTCGAAAGGGGAAGGAAGTTAAGGTGAGTTCCAGGTTGAAAGGGATCAGTCCCAACTCGGCTAGGAACACACAACACAAAGGACATGCATAGCTTCTGGTGGAGTAGTCCACTCGAATGCGGCAATCACATCATACAAGGTAAGATAATACGTACAACACTCACAAATTAGTCTGAGACGAGTGCGACGGTTGTTATAGCAAGGTTCAAGTGAAAGGTCTGTCTGATGTCCAGAAGAGCAGTCAACACGGACGGTGAAAACATTAACAACATATGCAACACATTAAAAACAAGATTTATGTAATTGCATAAAAATCAGTTCATACACAAGTACGTAAGTTAAACAACATATATCATTAAGGGAACCAGAGCACTCCAACTACAATAACAACATATGCATGAAAATTTGCTGGCTCTTATTATATAAAGAAGTGTAAGTCACAATCATACAATACATCCATGTAAACCTGCTAGCCCCAACATTGGAAAGTTACAGGCACATCTGCCTTCTCCTCCAAAGAGATGTACTAGCTCTGTATAGTGGAGAAGCTAAGGCGCGTTACAATATTGTCCAAGCCTTCTTCAAGATAGTCTTAGTAGAATATTGGCTGACCAAAAGCCTCTACAATGAGTTACGAGGGACTATTTATAGCAAAGGGTGGGGTGATCCTTGAATTCACCTTTGTGAAATTTCAACTACCCTCATGACTCTTCACCTACTCTATGGCTATTACATCCAACCATTGACATTTGACTTACACTTGACATGACTCAACATTACAATGCACATGTACTCATGTGAGACAACATGGATTGAGAAAGCCTTGCAAGACATCACCGACACTTGGTATGTTGTGATGAGACCAACTCATTGACATGCTTCTGATGGTGAAGGTGGTGAGCTGATGCCAAGCTTGGTCGCCCATTGATGGTGTGCATGCACCTCATAGTGACATCTTGCTGAAGCAAACTCTTGCCTCTGTTGCAACCGGTGCTTTGGTTCGACCCCTTCATCCAAATCGTCTGCTAAAATGCACAAGGTATACTTGGGTGTGGTTGAATCAACAACATACTGATGCATGGTGTCCGTGCTGATCTTCAAGTGTGTATTAGTGGTCAAGCACATCAACTTGCTAAAGTACATGTTCAGCTCCAGTTGGACCTGCTTCTTATCTTTGCCTTGGTGAGTGTGTTGAATGGGTTGGATTGCATGTGTGTGATCAATGACATGCATGCTGCCTAATATCTCGCATGCGATCAACAACATTGCTCATCATGTTTGATTTGTGTCAACTGCTGGGATGGATCCTTAAGTTGTACGGGCAGATTTTCATCCGTGAGTGCATGTTTCCCCCTCTGCTGTTCTTGTTCTTGCTGCAACTCATTCGTCTGTCTGTGCAGCTTCATGCTCTTCCGGAGTTGCTGCTTCAGCACATGCAACTCCTTCTTTATTCCATCTTCTGCCTTCGCGAGATCTTCATGTCGTGTCGTCACTTAATAGCGAGAGCTTGCAACCTTGTTCTGCCTCCATGTTGTCAACAACCCTCCTCTTGCATTCGTTGCATTTGGTATGTTGTCTTCAACTTTTGTTCATGATGTTACTTGCTGTGATACTGCTACTATCATATCTTGACGCCATTATCCACGAACAACTTGATGTCTTCGTGGGTAGGCAAGTCCATGGACACTTGATCGACTGCATCCCGAGGCGTGCTCTAAACGGTGTCTTCATCTTTGCTCCCCTGGAAACTATTGTACCTGTAGTGCTGAGAGACAGATGAACACCTACGATACCTGGAGACATGGAAACACTCATTGCAAGAAATTTGTCTGTTGAAAACAAAAATGAACATGAGAACTAACTTGTATCATACTTGGTTGAATGTTAGATTATGGTATGTTCTATGCTTATAACAGTTTACTTCTTTTTCTTATTATATTCCACAGATTAGCAATCAGATGTACATAAAGTAAAGTGCAGATAGAACATTAAACGATCGACGAAAACCAAGCCAAGACAAGAGACACAAGATGTGGCGGCTAGCCAGGGACAAACCCCACAATGTGTGGGGAAACCCTTTGATCAAATCTTCTTTTATCTTCAACAATTCAATAGAGAGAAATAGTTCAATAAATCTGATTCATATAAGTAGTAGCAAACCCTAGATCAGCAACATCAGCATTAGCGACTTCATTATCAAACTAGGGCAGACGATATCTCACCAATCGACCGTCGGATCGGCATGATTCCACCACCAAAAGTTGTGGCTTCTAGAGGAGGTTCAGATGAACCTACAATGTAGTTCAGATGAAGAGATCTTCTAGTCCACGCAGGTCAATCTTTACTTCTGTAGTTTTAGCTTCAGTTTCGGCAGCTTCCGGCTTCTCACTAGGGCAGGCGATATCTTGCAAACTGTTCGTCGGATTGAATTCATTCCACCACCAAAAGTTGCGGCTTTTAGAGGAGATCTAGATGGACCTACAATAAAGTTCTAAAGAGGAGATCTTCTAGTCCACTCAGGTCAATCTTTACTTCTGTAGTTGCAGCTTCAAGTTCAACAGCTTCCGGCTTCACATGTGTGAGAGAGAGGCCCTTTTCTGTGCAGTAGAGAAGAGACTCATTTCTTCACAGTAGAGAGAGAGAGATGTGATGAGATGAGTGAGTCCAAATGAGGAAAAGTGCTCCTATATTTATACGCAACGTTGGTGTTTGAATAGATGTGACTGTTGGGCTTCTGAGCCTACATGAGTTGTAGGTCGGCTTGATAATAATTCCATAATCAAAATAAATTCATATCTCCATGAATACTTATCGGAATCAGATGATCTTTATATCAATCTACACCTCTCAACGAGAGGAATCTAATAAAAATATTGTCAGCCATGAATAATATGACCTACATGAAGTTTTTCCCTGGTTGCCAATTTTAACACTCCCTCTCAACTAGGGAGAACTTCATCTGCAATATGTCTATCAGTCGTTACTATTCATACATCAAATGCACTGCCCTGTACAGCTTGACCCTTGCCCTACTCTGCTCTATTCTGCCTATTCTTCTTTGTCTTGTTCTGCCCTGTACTGATCTGTACTGTTTTGCTCTATTCTGCTCTGCTCTTGCATTGTTCTGTTCTGCTCTACATTTGTCTGAATTATGAAGAAGAAGAAATGGTCAAGGATGTATCATACTGACTCAAAAGTCAGTCTCAGAGTATGTACCACTGGTCCTAGACCAGTATCATACTCTCAGAGAGTGTACCATTGGTCCCAGACCAGTCTTAACCGACCCGAAGTTAGCATCATAGTATGTACCACTCTCACTGGTCCCAGACCAGTATTGCACTGACACAAAGTCAGTCTCGGAGTATGTACCACTGGTCCCAGACCAGTATCATTGATCCCAGATCAATGGAGGTCATCTTAGCGTAGGGAGTACGGTAGATACAACGATGCATCCATCGATACTACTATGGTCCCTAACTTCATTTCCATACTCATTGATCAGATGAGAGGTACTTCCCATAAGTCTTAGACTACATGGGTAGGATGCCTCGACAGGAGAACTAATCAATCCTGTCCTCACAAGAGAACACATCAATCCTGCTACAATTGCCATGGAGAACACATTAATCCACACCGCCATGGAGAACACATCAATCTTGCTATAGTCGCCATGGAGAATACATCAATCCAGGCCTCATAGGAGAACACATCAATCCTGCTACAATCGCCATGGAGAACACATTAATCCAGGCCGCCATGGAGAACACATCAATCCATGCCTCACAGGAGAACACATCAATCCTGCTACAGTCGCCATGGAGAATACATCAATCCAGGCCTGATAGGAGAGCACATCAATCCTGCTACAATCGCCATGGAGAACACATCAATCCAGGCTTCACAGGAGAACACATCAATCCTGCTACAGTCTCCATGGAGAGCACATCAATCCAGGCCTCACAGGAGAACTAATCATCCTACTACACAGGAGAGCGAATCATCCTGTTCCACAAGAGAGCGAATCATGTTGTCCCACAAGAGAGCGAATCATCTTATTCCAGTGCGCACCACCAGGGGAGGGTGAGTCACCCTGTGGTCATCTGTTGCTCCAGTAAGAACCGCAAGCCCTGAGAGCTCCCAGAGCTCAATGTATGCAACATGCAGGACCCTTGTACAAGGGTTTCTTGACGACTCCAAGTCATTTGGGAAAACCATAGATTAGATCTTTCCTCGGGGCTTTGACAAGGTGTATCGACCTGTACATCATCTTAATGCGATGGAGCCTCCTTGCTCATCGACTTACCATATCCCAGATGAGGTCTATCTACTGGAGCAATTGACAAATACATGATTCCTCAATAATCGAATCCCACCTCTGGTTGTTACAGACAATCACAATGGTATGTGTTCAAACAGCTCACTGAAGAGCTTCCCCAACCAGGCAGCTTCATACGAGTTCATACTCATAGATATGTATCAAGTCTCGGCGGTGCTTATGGCAACTGACTTCTGCTTCCTGCTCATCCATTATATCGAAGCAAAATCCAAAGAGAAACAACATTAAAAGTGCTCCAGTGATCCTCCACACTACCTACCTAATCAACATTCAAATAATCATGCAGTTTCATATTTCTAGCATTGTATCTCAATCCATGAGAGATTGTGTCCTGAAGACATCTTAGAAGATTCTTGGAACCAATCTAGTGAAGCTCAACCAAATATGAGCTCACAATGCTAAGTGCAAAACATATGTTTGGACGGAGGTTCACCAAGAGCATCAATGCGAATGAGTTTTTGAAACTCAGAGGCATTTCCCAAATCTGGTCCAACATCACTACCATATAACTTCTGAAAGTTAAGATCCTCGAGGTAGTCACTGGCTTTCAGTCCATCATACAAAATCTTTCTAATATCTTTACCACATATTTTCCTTGAGATAGGAAAATTTCCCATGGCTTCTGCCACACTTCAAGTCCTTGGTCGTTCATTTCAAATTCAGAAGCCAACTCCCTCTTACATTTGTGAATGAGAGGGTTTGCACCTGTTAGAAAGAGGTCATCCACATACAACACCAGTATGAGAGGCTTGTCATCTTCAACCTTAAAGTAAAGGTTAGGATTGACTTCACTCCTAGTGAATCCCAACTTCATCAAGTAGCTATCGATCCTCTCATACCATGCTCAGGGTGCTTGCTTCAGCCCATGGAGAGCCTTCTTCAACCTGCATACATGATATTTTCGATCATAAATTTCAAATCCTTCAGGTTGCTCCATGTAGACCTCTTCTTTGATCGAGCCGTGTAAGAACGCAGTCTTGACATCCATCTGATGTAGGTTCCATCCTTGTGAAGTGGCAAGGGCTATGATCAAGCGGATGGTCGTATATTTGGCAATAGTTGCAAATATCTCATCATAGTCTATACCTTCCTTATGGGAGAAACCACGAGCAACAAAACGAGCCTTATACTTTTCCGTACTTCCATCTGCTGCATGCTTTATCTTGTAAAGCCATTTGGAAATAGCAACTGTCTTGTCCTTGGGTCAGGGAACTACTTCCCAGACATCATTCTTCATGATAGACTCATATTCTTTGGTCACAACATCCTTCTATACTTGATGCTTGACAACATCTAAGAATGATGGAGGCTCATTTTGTATGATCGTGCTCATGATGGTCAGGTATCCCTGATACCTGTTAGGTTTCTTACTTTCACGAAAGGTTCCTCGGGGTGCAACATGTCCTTCAGCATCATCAAGTAGCCCCCTAAGCCATGAAGGCCTCTTCCTAGAGGAGGAAGGCTCATGTGGAGGAGGATCAATCGGATCCATGGGTTCTTCTACATCAGGCATTGATTCATCATCCTTTTCTTTCAGTTCCTTGGTGTCGGCTTCTTGAGATCTCCTCAAAGTCGGAAGATTGTTCACCTTGCTGAGAGCCATATCTTCGTCAAAGGTGACATCATGACTAATTACGCCTTCCGTTTGACGGCTACATAGATTCTATAGCCTTTAGTATTTTCACCATAGCCCATGAAAATTCCCTTCTTTCTAGATGCACCCAATTTATTTCTTTTCTCTTTCGGCACATGAAAATATACAACGCTTCCAAAAAATCTAAAATGAGAAACATCAGGTTCCTTAACGGTGAACTTTTCTTCAGGAGTCTTGGAACCCAATGCTTGATGAGGGCATCGATTTTGTACATATACGGTAGTGTTTGCATCTTCAGCCCATAGAAACTTCAGAAGTCTTTGATCATGTAGCATGGCCCGGACAACTTCCATAATTGTGCGGTTCTTCCTTTCTGCCACACCATTCTGTTCAGGAGTATATGGTGTCGTAGTCTCCCTCTTGATTCCAGCCTCTGATATGTCTGAGTGAACTAGTTGTAATATATCGGAGGTCTTGCTTTGGCTTGAGGGGAATGGTCCCCTTTTGAGCTTTCCTTTAGCACATCCTGGACATACACCTTCTTTCTCTACTCGGAATTCGGGCATCCCTGTCACCATTTGTCTTACACCGAGTATAGCTTTATAATGAAGGGGGGAAAACCTCCGATGCCAAAGTTTGGACTGAAGAGATGTGTCATAAGACATGGCACCTAGTGGACTTCCATTGACCTGATATAATGAATCAACACGAAACCCAAGAGTAAAGGAATTATTTTTCCATATACGTACCTTGCCATCGTTGAAGTTTACCTTGTAGACTTTGTCTTCCATTGCCGAGATGGACACCAGGTTCTTTCAGAGGTCAGGTGCATTTAGTACATCCTGGAATTTCTAGCCTTCTTGAATGCTTGTCCTCTTCCTTGATTCCCAGCTCTCCTCTTACCTCTTCTGTTGAATTTTTCATTCCTTTGATTGCCATCAGAGGGATTTTGATCATCGTCCCGGTGTGAGTCCTTTCTATCAGGGCACTCCCTTGCATAGTGACCTGCTTTATCGTAGATGTAACATCGTCCTTTTCTTCCAACCTTAGGTCGAGCCTTTCCTTTTGATTTAGTCCCGGAATTATTTCTTTTCTTAGCATGAGAAGAAAAAGCAGCAGGAGGGCCTTTAGGCAAGGGAATTTCCTTCTCTTCTACCCTTGTTTCTTCCTGAATGCATCTAGCCATTAATTCCTCAAAACCAGGAATTACATTATTGTTCAGAAGAGTAGTCCTGAACACATACCATTCGGATGGTAATCCTCCAAGAGTTGTGAGTGCCATTTCTCTGTCAGTAATAGTTTCCCCAATAGATAGAAGATCGTTCTTGATCTCGGTGATTCTTAAGAAGTATGCTTGCATACTCTCATCTTTACCCTTCTTGATTTCCCTCAGCTTATTTCTAAGAAACAAAACTTGATTTGCATCATTAACTTTAAATAAACTCACCAGTCTATCGTAGATTTCCTTGGAGGTGTCTAGATCAGAGATGTAGGCCACCAAGCGCTTGTCGATAGAGTCCCAGATGATCTTCTTTGCTTTAATTTCTCTGTTCTTCCATTTGATCCTGGTAGCAGGAGGTGCATTTGATGGAGGCTGAACAATATTGCCTCTCACGTGACCCAACACTCCTTGATCCTCCAGGGTTAGATCGATAGACACTTCCATCCGTGATGGTCATCTTTCTCACGGAGCTTGTCTTCGGCAGGAAAGAGTGTTGAGGACCCCATAGTTCTTTTAGGATAGCCTTGCCAATCTTCTCTTCGGTGATTGCTCTTGCTCTTGCTTGGGCTTTGTCTTCACCTCAGCTCTGATACCATGTTAGATTATGGTATGTTCTATGCTTATAACAGTTTACTTCTTTTTCTTATTATATTCCACAGATTAACAATCAGATGTACATAAAGTAAAGTGCAGATAGAACATTAAACGATCGACAGAAAACAAGCCAAGACAAGAGACACAAGATGTGGCGACTAGCCAGGGACAAACCCCACAATGTGTGGGGAAACCATTTGATCAAATCTTCTTTTATCTTCAATAATTCAGCAGAGAGAAATAATACAATAAATCTGATTCATATCAACAGTAGCAAACCCTATATCAGCAGCATCAGCATTAGCGACTTCATTATCAAACTAGGGCAGACGATATCTCACAAACCGACCATCAGATCAGCATGATTCCACCACCAAAAGTTGCGGCTTCCAGAGGAGGTTGAGATGAACCTATAGCGCAGTTCAGATGAAGAGATCTTCTAGTCCACGCAGGTAAATCTTTACTTCTGCAGTTGCAACTTCAGTTTCAACAACTTCCGGCTTCAAACTAGGGCAGGCGATATCTTGCAAACTGTTTGTCGGATTGACTTCATTCCACCACCAAAAGTTGCGACTTTCAGAGGAGATCCAGATGGACCTACAGTACAGTTCTAAAGAGGAGATCTTCTAGTCCACGCAGGTCAATCTTTACTTCTGTAGTTGCAGGTTTAGGTTCAACAACTTCCGGCTTCACATGTGTGAGAGAGAGACCCTTTTCTGCGCAGTAGAGAAGAGACTCATTTCTGCGCAGTAGAGAGATAGAGATGTGATGAGATGAGTGAGTCCAAATGAGGAAAAATATTCCTATATTTATACACAACTTTGGTGTTTGAATAGATGCGACTGCTGGGCTTCTGAGCCTACATGAGTTGTAGGTCGGCTTGATAATAATTCCATAATCAAAATAAATTCATATCTCCATGAATACTTATCAGAATCGGATGATCTTTATATCAATCCTACACCTCTCGACGAGAGGAATCTAATAAAAATATTATCAGCCATGAATAAGATGACCCACATGAATTTTTGCCCTGGTTGCCAATTTTAACAGTGAATGATCATGAAGATTGCGCAATTTCGACCGGGATGTCGGGAGACCGACTGCCAAGACTGCACAAGGCACAGTCCAGGCTTCTGGGAGACTGAATCACTATTGGAACTGTGCAATGCATAGTCTATTTTGGCTGCTGACTGCTGGGATTTCACAATGCGCAATTCCAGCTGGGAAGGATTCTAGCCCAGGGATAGATTTACGCAATTTCTTGGGCCAAGCAACCACTGTCCTCCAGAAATGTGCAAAACAATCCTGGAGGCTAGTGCTGGTTATGAATGCGCAAACCTGGAGAGGAAGGTGAGCCTTCCTTTCCTAGATTGCACAATGCAACCTTGGTGAAGGCAGAGCCCGGACCAAGGTTGGCCCAACTCACTGACGGGCAACTGAAAGCAAGTATGTCAGTGAATGCATGGCGACAATAAGTGATAGCAGAAGTGATCGACAATGCATGCGAAACATGAATGAAAGATTCAACAAAAAGATCAACATGCGTGTGGGTGAGGCAGTTCGCCAGTTGGGCGAACGTCCGTGCAAAACAATTTCATGCATGTGACAACAACGAAAACTAAAACAGAACTAGGACATGCTAGTGTACATGTAAACGACAACAAGCATTCAAATAAATCAAACAAACATTACTCCCACAAGTGAAGACATAAAAGCGATGAAATGTAGCACAAGGAATGAGAAGTGAGCTTACCCAAAAGCAACGGAGCTGAGTGTACCAACTACTCCTAGATGTGATGTGGGATGTTAGAGATACAAGGTTGATGTGAGTAATGAGCTTTGCAGCGTCTGATTGATGAGTTTTGATAACACCGAGGTTGTGATGCGCATGCCACGAATCTAGGGGAAGCGACACTTGGTGGAAGGTTTTCAGAATGGCTCCTTACATGTAACCTCCAACTGCTAAACATAGATCCCTAAAACAAGGGATGCCTTTGCATGCTGCCTTGAGAGAAACAACCCATGCATGCAAGTTTGTTTTTCTCAGTCCCGGAGGGAGCTGGTCAACTCAGCTGCACATGCAAGAGACTGCTTGACTGCTGGAGAAAAATGCACTTTTTTGGCTGGGAGCTGGGCTAGCCGCCTAGGATATTTGCGCAATTTCTGGGCAAAGCAGCTGAATGCTGCCTAGATTTGCACAAATCCTAGGCTGAAAAACATGCTGCTAGGAAAATTTGCACAAATCCTGCTGGGAAGGTTGGCTGGAAGGATTGCGCAATCCTGGAGCCCAGCAGGTTATCAGAGAGGATTGCACAATTTCTGGAGGGAAGTCTGGTTTCCCTCTAGAAATGCCCAATTTTCAAGGGGAAGATGCTCAACTTGTAGCTGGATCAAGTCCGGGTGAGTAGCCTGTGAAGGGAAAATATCAAAATATGATTGACAGGTTGCCTTTGAGCAAGAAAGACACTGAAGCTTGAGGACTCGATGAAGCAAGGCAAGCTGCTGTGAAGGTTGGTAGGGAGGCACCAAAAAGGCTAAGGAAAATTTTTGGAGGGTGGCTATAGCCGCTACAACAGTGACCTGAATAAGGTTTTGCATGAAACTCTCTCAAGATCACCTTCTTGAGCTCGTTGCTATCCGACACATATATCCGGTCACTGAATCTGACCAATCCATCCACTGTAAGATAATAATCCATACCATGTGCACCTATACTGACACATGTACCTCTACCACTACATGTACCTGTACCTACACTTGTACTTGTACTTTTACCTATAATATCACCTATACCTATACCACTACATGTACTTGTGCCTACACCCTGCTGCAACCTGTAAAAAATCTCTATATACCTAACATCCTGCTGACCTACCTGCAAGATCCTATATTGTAAGTCTATCCCATAAGAGATCATGGCTGCTAAGTGGTTCACCTGTATCCGCCTGCTAAGAGCATCCACTACTGTGTTCTCTTTACCTTTGATGTACCTGATCTCAAAATCAAACTCACGGGTTATGGCCAACCATCTAGCCTGCCTGACGTTCAGATGCAACTGATCAGACAAATATCTCAACCCAATATGATCACTCATAAGTACAAACCTACTGCCAAGAAGATAATGTCTCCACATCTTCAATGAATGTATGATCACTGCTAACTCAAGATCATGTGTCGGGTAGTTCTGTTCGTGCTCATTTAGTTTCTGCAACTCATAGCATACCACTTATCCATATTGCATAAGGACTCCACCAAGTCCTATCTTGCAAGCACTTGTACATACTAAAAACTCCTTGTCTGGATCTGCGATTTGTAGCACTGGTTCATGTGTCAACAACTGCTTAAGTTGCTCAAAGTTAGGCTCACACTCCTTTTTCCATTCAAACTTTTTACCTTTCCTCTGTAATGATGTGATAGGATAAGAAATCTGTGAGAAGTTCCTAATGAACCTCCTATAGTAGCCTGGCAACCCCATGAAAGATCTCACTTCATCCACACTCTTAGGAGCTACCCACTCCATGATGGCTCTTATCTTCTCTGGATCTACTACAATGCCCTCCTTGGAGACAACATGCCCCAAGTAGTGTACCTCAGTTTGAAAAAAACTACACTTGCTAAGTTTAGCATTCAACTAATGCTCCCTCAACAATATCAACACTGTTGCTAAATGATCGACATGCTCTTCCTCATTTTTAGAATATACTAGAATTTCATCAACGAACATAATAACAAACTTATCCAAACACGAATGCAACACACTATTCATCAAGAACATAAATGTAGCTGGAGCATTAATTAAGCCAAATGGAACAACAAAAAACTCATAATGCCCATACTTGGTCCTAAACGTAGTCCTATAAATTTCCTCCTCTTTGATGTGTACATGATGGTATCCCAATCTCAAGTCAACCTTGGAGAAAACTGCTACTCCCTTTAGCTGATTGAACACGATATCAATCCTCGGCAAAGGGTACATGTTCTTGATAGTCACTTTATTCAACTAACTGTAGTCAGTGCATAATATGAGAGTACAATCTTTCTTCTTTACAAATAATACCGATGTGCCCCAAGGTGATACACTTGGCCTAATGTATCCCTTTCCAACATTTCCTTTAGCTGCAACTTTAACTCAACCAACTCAGGTGTGCCTGTAAGGTGATTTTGATGCTAGAGTTGCCCTTGGCACTAACTCAATAGAAAATTCTACCTCCCTGTGAGGTGGAAACTCTGTAATGTCCTCAGGAAATACATCCTAAAACTTCTGCAAAACTGAGTACCTTCTTAACACATCTGCAGATTCCTCAACCTCCTTACCCTTATCACTAGAAATGTGTACTGCAAACAACATACACCCTTTCCTGCGGCTACGATTTGCTTGCATAGTTGTCACAATCCTAACTGATGTGGCTTTCTTCTTACCTTGCAAGACTCTTGGTTCGCCATTGTCATCAACACACTCATTGGCTTTGTCATAACAATCTATCTTGGTTCTATGAATATACAACCAATCCATGCCCAACAACATATTGTATGATCCAGTACATTTAGATGTGCTTTGGTAGGAATACCATTCAAATCAAATGCAAAAGCCCTTACCCAATGATGAAATCGCTTCTTTGTATTTGTAGCCAACTGCACTAACCAAGACTCTGCATGCAGTTCCTTACTCAAACCACACTTATCCACCAAGTCAGGACTAACATAGCTATAATTAAATAAGGGTCAATCAAAATAGATATAACTTGATCACAAATCTTACCGTCCATCTCAATGATAGATGCCTAATGTTCTGCCTGGGTATTGTCCACTACTGCATAGATACATGGAATGCTCTGACCAACATCCCTAATATTTTGTGCCTCTTCCACACTATATATCTGAGGCCTACCTGATCCGGATTTAAACAGGAACGCAACAAATTACAGAGATAACCATATACACAAAGATGCAGCGGAAATAATACTTCATTTCATTAATGGAAAATACTCAAATATGCTTACAACAGAAATGGAAATAAACTAGCTAGGGCGATGGTAGCTTATCTCTGAGAAGAGATGTGATGGCTACATGCCTCTGAACTGTCTTACAATGAGGCTCGGAGGCCTATTTATTGTTGAGAAACAATAGAAAACCCTTCACATTCCAAAACCTAACCCTAGAAGATGAAACGCCAAATTGTGGGCCCCGTTTTTGGGTAAGTTGGTACATCAACTTCCCGGGGTCGCGAATTGGTCATACTATCTCCGTTTGACGTGCATGATAGCCCGTTGGAAAGATCTCTCCGAGGACTACGACGGAAAAGATGATTTTTATCAAAAAAATCGCTGGCGGTAGATTTCCCAAAAAACATCGTTTAGGGCCTCAAAACGGCTCCGGAAGTTCAGGACCCGAAAAACTGCTAAAAATAGTAAGTTGTGCTACAATTAAGGAAACTAAAAATGCTGAGAAAGACAATGGTGGGGGTCCAGGTGGACTTGGCAGGTGGCCACCAATATCCACCTGGATCATTCCTCCCCCCTTAGGAAGCAATGGTCCCCATTGCGTTGAGATCCTCCATGAGATGAGGAAACTTCTGCTGAACTTGTTCCCTGGTGAGCCACTTGCCCTGCTGAAGGAGTTGGCCTGCTTTGACAACTCGATACAGTTGGATATTCTGTTGGCGAGTGTTCTTGATCTGTGTGTCCATGATCCGATTAGTTGCAGCTTGTTCCATGCAATCTGGATTTAATTCTGTGGGTTTGAGCTGTTCAGCAATGTTGGATGTGTCTAGCAATGGTGGAAAGTATGGCCGAAGGCGGTCCACATTGAACACTGGGTGCAGGCCAAGGAATGGGGGAATGCTGAGCTCAAATGCATTGTCTCCCATAGCCTTAGTAATGGTGTAAGGACCATATCGGAGTGGTCTCAATTTCCGATAGGCTCCAGTAAGGCGTTCCTTTTGCAAATGCAACCAGACTTTGTCGCCCACCTGAAACTTGTGTGGCACCTGATGTTGATCATGTTGCTGCTTGTACTTGGCATTTGATTTCTCAAGAATTTCATGGACCTGCTGGCGAATATGTTGGATGCGCTCAATGAAGCTGGTGGCCTTATCTGTTTCGGATTGGACATGAGCTGAATTCATGTGAGTAGCTGCAAGTGGCATGGCCACATCAATGGGGCATAGTGGCTGGAATCCCAAACCCACCTGAAAAGGGCTATGGCCAGTGGAGCTGTGAAGAGCTCGGTTGTAGCTATGCTGAACATAGGGGAGGCTCTCGTCCCATGTGCGTGGATGCTTTGAGTTATACATGCGCAGAATGTGCACAATCATCCTATTGACAACCTCTGTCTGGCCATCAGTTTGAGGATGGAAGGCTGTGGACTTCGTGAGTTTGGTGTCCATCATTGACCAGAGACTGGACCAAAATGTGCTGAGAAACCGACTGTCCCGATCTGAGATGATAGACTGTGGGATCCCAAAGTGCACCCACACTCGTTCAAAGAAGAGTTTAGCAGTGGCTTCTGCTGTGATATTCTTCTTGCAGGCCATCATAATGGCCATCTTTGAGAACCTGTCGACGACCACAAAAACACAGTCATTTCCATGCTTAGTGGAAGGAAGGCCTGACATGTAATCCATGGAGATGGATTCCCAAGGTCGACTAGGGGTAGGCAACGGGGTGTAGAGGCCTTGCTTCTTAATGGTCGGTTTGGCAATGGCACAGTCAGTACATGATCGGATGTACTTCCCAACATCCTGTCGAAGATTCGGCCAATAGAAATAATTTTGTAGTACTGCCATTGTTTTCTCGACCCCGAAATGCCCAGCAGCCCGACTGTAGTGTGCTTCCCAAATCATCTTGGCACGCTCGCTTGAAGGAACACAAAGGTGACCGAGGTGGCATAATAGGGCATCCTGGAGGTGAAAATCTGCAACCTGCCGACCCTCCAAGAGTGTCTGGTATGTGTGGCCGAATTCTGGGTCGCTTTTGTAGAGAAGTGGCCAATCAGAAGTCTCGTGCCCGCAGGAGTTGAGCACGGTGGTTAGCGCCATGATCGGTGGTCGACTGAGGCAATCTGCAACATTATTGGTGCTGCCCTTTTTGTACTTGATATTCAAGTGAAACTGTTGCAGGTATGTAGACCACTTCTGATGGCGATCATTTTGCAATTTCCCTTGGGTCTGTATGAACTGCAGAGGTCGGTGGTCTGTGTGGATGACCGTTTCCTTCCCCAAAATGTAATGCTTCCATTGTCGGCAGGCCTGTACAATGGAATACATCTCTTTATCATAAGTGGGGTACTTCCGGACTGTGTCTGAAAGTGTTTCACTGTGATATGCCACTGGATGTCCATGTTGAGTAAGGACTGCCCCAATAGCATAGTCAGAGGCATCTGTCTCGACCTCAAATGGTTGTTGTAAATCTGGTAACGCGAGCACTGGTGCCGTGCAGAGGCGATCCTTCAACTCCCTGAATGCCTTCTGTGGAGATTCAGACCAAAAGAATTTTGCTTTCGCCCCGCCCTTGGTGACTTGACTCAAGGGCCAAGAAATATGAGAAAACCCCAACACAAACCTGCGGTAGAAGTTGGCAAGACCTAGAAAGCTGCGTAGCTCTGTTAGAGTGGTTGGAGAGGGCCAATCCCGAATGACTTGGACCTTGGCTTGATCGACATGCACCCCCTGTTCATCAATGATGTATCCCAAATACTGAACCTCGGTCATGCCAAAAGTGCATTTCTCCAAATTGGCACATAGCTTGTGTTGCCGCAGTGTTTGGAGAACTTGTCGGATGTGGTGGAGGTGCTCTTCCCAACTCTGGCTGAAGATCAGAATGTCATCCAAGTATACTACTACAAAGGAGTTGGTGAATGGCCGCAAGATGTCATCCATTAGCCTCATAAAGGTTGCAGGAGCATTCGTCAATCCGAAAGGCATGACCAACCATTCGAAGAGGCCCTCCTTGGATTTGAAGGCAGTCTTCCACACATCTGAGGGTTCGATTGGTACCTGGTGATATCCTGACTTCAGATCGATCTTGCTGAAATATTTCGCCCCCTTTAGTTGGTCTAGGAGGTCATCAATCCGTGGGATCGGGTACCTATTACGGACAGTGATCTTGTTCAGCGCCCGATAGTCAATACAGAGTCTCCACGTCCCATCCTTCTTCTGTACCAACACGATCGGGCTCCCACAGGGCGATGAACTCGGATGAATGTGACCTTTCTGCAGGAGCTCCTGAATCTGCCTCTTGATTTCATCGTTCTCCAGAACGGAGCGCCGATAAATTGGTCCATTGGGTAGCGGTGCACCTGGGGTCAGATCGATGGAGTGCTTGACTTGACAGTGCAGAGGAACCCCTGCCGGGGAGGTGAAGATGTCCTCGTACTCCTCCACAATCTTGTCCATCTGTAGTTGTCGTGCAGAGGGGCCCCGTTTGGAGGCCGCGGCCACTGTCTTCTTCTTTCCTTGAGGGCGTATCATCAGGAAAACAAATTTCCTGGTTTTGGAAATGATCTTACTGCATTGTTTTGCAGTAATCAAAGAGAGGGCGGCAGGTGGTGCTACCTCTGGTATCCTGAACAACTTATTTCCCAATGTAATAATAACTGCACGGGGCCTCGATTCATACACAGCATGTCGCTTCCACAAGTATGGTTGTCCTAGTAATACATCACAAACTTCAAGGGGAGCAATGTCACACAATACCTCATCCGTGAAGGGCTTGATGTTGTATGGAAGGCGACACTGCTGGCTCACGCGAAGATCTCGTCCTTGGTGAAGCCACCCAATGGTGTATGGTTGTGGATGTGATGTGGTCGGTAAGCCCAACCGCTTCACGACCTTTGCCGAAATGAGGTTCTTTTGACTCCCGCTATCAACAATGAACTGTATCGGGGAGCCCTTTACCCACATCTGGGAGTGGAAGAGACGCTCCTCCTCCTCTGGATCTTCGGGTTCATTTTTCTAGATCTTTGCGGTAGCAACAGTGGCGCTGGGGTCCGCATCAATGATCTGCTTCCCTTTTTCATACCCCTTATCGGGTTCTGACTCCGTGTCGGAACATGCATCTGATTCTGAAACCTTTAGCTCAGCCACCAGTGACTGCTTGGCCCGACACTCACTTGTGTTGTGAGTGGAGCTCTTATGGAACTCGCACCATTTTCCAGTGTCCTTTCTCGGCTTCGCGGCGCTGTTCTTTGCTTGCAGCTTCGGCTGGTTGTCTTGGGCTGTCCCGCCTTGGATTTGTCCTTTGTTCTGTGGTTTAGGGGCACCTTTCCCCTGCTTTGGATTCGCAGATCCAAAGTCTCGCTTCTTTTGTTTAAACTTCTGCTCGACCTTGACGGCATACCGGTATGCTGCGCCGAGCGAGGGGATGTTTAGGAATTGTATTTCTTCCTGGATGTACTTGTGCAGGCAGCCACGGTATTTGAGTATCAAATGTTGCTCCGAATCCTTGATACCCAACTTTGTGCGAAGGGTATGGAAAAGATTGGTGAACTCCGGCACGTCTTGGTCCCTTCCCTGCCGCAGCGTGGTCCACTTTATGTATTCATCCTCATAGCTCCCGACAGGGTAGTACTGCTCCTTGATAGCATCCCGGAACGAATCCCAGGTGGGTGCGGCTGAAAATAGTGAGCCAGTACTTTCATCCTTCTGCTCGCAGTAGGTTTCCCACCAGTCCTTGACGTGGGGGGCTGCTTTGAGGAGAGCAAAAACAATCTTTTCCCGACTCGAAAATTCATGAACAGAAAAATAACCCTCTAGCAGATTTAACCATTTATCTACGGCATCTGCGTCTATCTGACCTTCGAATATGGGGATTTCAAAATTAACTTGTACCTTAAAGGGTGTGGCGTTTCCAGAGTAGCTGCTGGAAGCCGATGCGTTGCTTCTCGGTAGCCGCTGAAGGATCTGGGCAAAACTATCCATCATCGCGTTCCGTTGTCGCTCGAGGGCTTCTTCGAGCAAGATTTTGATGGGATCTCCTGCCCCCTCGTCTTTCTTCTCGTCCGCCATGGGAGGCCGTCGGGATTTGCGAGGCTGGTCTTGCAAAGGTTCAACCAGTTCAAGCCCTAACTCCTTATATCCCGACCTTGTTGGGGACATGCAAAGAAAAACAGAGAAAAAGCAGACCGCTCTAATACCACTGATCCGGATTTAAACAGGAATGCAACAAATTACAGAGATAACCATATACACAAAGATGCAGCGGAAATAATACTTCATTTCATTAATGGAAAATACTCAAATATGCTTACAACAGAAATGGAAATAAACTAGCTAGGGCGATGGTAGCTTATCTCTGAGAAGAGATGTGATGGCTACATGCCTCTGAACTGTCTTACAATGAGGCTCAGAGGCCTATTTATTGTTGAGAAACAATAGAAAACCCTTCACATTCCAAAACCTAACCCTAGAAGATGAAACGCCAAATTGTGGGCCCCGTTTTTGGGTAAGTTGGTACATCAACTTCCCGGGGTCGCGAATTGGTCATACTATCTCCGTTTGACGTGCATGATAGCCCATTGGAAAGATCTCTCCGAGGACTACGACGGAAAAGATGATTTTTATCAAAAAAATCGCTGGCGGTAGATTTCCCAAAAAACGCCGTTTATTGCCTCAAAACGGCTCCGGAAGTTCAGGACCCGAAAAAAAAAACATCGTTTAGGGCCTCAAAATGGCTCCGGAAGTTCAGGACCCGAAAAACTGCTAAAAATAGTAAGTTGTGCTACAATTAAGGAAACTAAAAATGCTGAGAAAGACAATGGTGGGGGTCCAGGTGGACTTGGCAGGTGGCCACCAATATCCACCTGGATCACTACCACCCCGATTCTTTGGACAATCTCTCTTCAGGTGCTCCTTACTACATTTCCAACACTCCAATCCACCAGTACCAACACCTCTATGCTGCTGCTACGACCCGTATCCCTATTTAGCTGCATTAAACCTCTTATACGGTGCCACATTTTCTTTCTCATATGCATTCTGAGGTCTTGTTCTCTTAGGCTACCATTTACCTTTACCTTTGTCTTTTCCCTTCCATCCTTTCTAAGATTCATTCTTACGCTTTGACTATTCATAGAAATGCTTCGATTTCCCAATAACTTCCTCAAGTGGTCGAGGCTTATCATACTCAATCCTATTTGTAAATGCTAATGGAAAACAACTAAAAAAATGTTGAACTTTAGCCTTCTCTTCAGTAAGATACGATGCATATCTCAATAGATCCAGAAACATTTTCGTGTACTCTTCGTTTGTCATCGATCCCATCTTTAGCTCATATAACTCTTTAGCCTTACTGTCGTAGCACCTTTCTGACAAGTACTTCTTCCTGAAAATCCTCTTAAACTCCCACTAACTCAAATCATCTGTCTTGATGTCTCTGATATGATTAACATCTTCCCACCAAATGTATGCCTTACCTTTCAAGCTGAATATCGTTACTTTGGCCTTCATGTTATTTGTGTAACTATGCAACTCAATTAATTTGTTCATCCCAAATATCCAAGCCTCTGCATCTTCCAACTTCTTCATATCTCCATCAAAATTAGGTGGCTTCGCTTTCTTAAACTCATCTGGTAAGTATCCCCTATAATTCCTCCTGTAAGGATGATAATGATGACAATCATGCTGTCTATCAAAACAAGAACTAGAATAGTACTTGTATCCATCTCCTATCCAAAGTATCCAACAACTTGCCATCTCTCACCATATCAGATCTATTTGACCCATGTCTACCATGATACCTACTTCCATATTCCCCATTAGTTCTATCCTCATGTCCATGGCTGATCTGAAGCGATCCTTGTTGCTGCAAGTCTGACAAACTATGAATAAGTATAGCATTAACTTTTGCTTGTTTCTCTTGTTCCTATATGATCTGGTCATTATCTTCCTTACAAATCTTTATCTCTTCCTTCAAGCTTCTCAATGTGTCTGCTAAATCAAAAGAGTGCCCCACAACATGCTGCCCATCTGATGCATAGGGAGATTCTATGTAGTTTGCCACCTTGCTAGCCATTTGATCTCTTTCCTATAATGCATAATATGTCAGATAAGCTAAATCACAATAAATCAACGTACCTTAGCATAATTTTAGGAGGATACCTTGTCTTCAAGATCATCAAATCAACATGATACATGTATAACATAATCATAACAACATATAGACATATAACAAGTAAGTGCATCAACACATAAACATCATTCTAGCTAGGGTCCAGTCATCAATGTAAGGCCATATCAACAATGCATGCTATGACCTCATGCATGACAACAACCATTACTCCATTGTACACATTTCCACATGCAACCATCAACATGCATAAGAAATGCCAAATCAACTACACATACGCATAGATGCATGTAGTTGAGCATAAGCGATCAATTCTTGTAATCAACCTACAAGACTGATACATGTAGTCAAATATACAAGAATGTAGCCTAACATACAAGGATGTAAGTAGGAAACATAAAATCAACATGTATGTGACATGTCACAATATGTAACCAGTCATATACTCATGACGATGCATTCCACAAAATCAACATAAAATTCTCCATGACAACCTTCAACCATAATCAATCATCAAGAAATGCAACAAGCACATGGAATGCAAGTGTGAGAGACACACATGAAACTGACATGCATGCATGACCAACACACACTGCCCATCCAATCCGAGGGGTGAACCATGTTCTGATTCCACTATGTAACACCCTCCTCCCACATATACCCAAGTAACCATTCCAACCGGGTAAACATGTGACGAGAGGCTACTATGATTGGATTTGACCTCCTAAGTGACCTTAAGGAAGTGGAATTGATGAAACAAATCAACCAACCTATCCACATCAGCAATAGAACCCTCAGGGGACATGTCAGCCGCTCAGACATCCTGTCCCTAGGTCCCACTGATGTTTTGGACTTATTAGGCCTCAGTTGCTCCCATGCTATAGGCAAGAGAGCATACAAAAACCCAAATTCTCTCTCACAACCTTGCCTGCCAGTGAACAATGACTAATTTTATTAGTGCTATGCCAACGACCCTGAGATTTGAGCCACTTTTTCAGGCCCATAGCCCAGGTCACTTCCCAGAATGGGATGATAACTCAGGAACAGTAAAAGAACAGGGAAACAATGGTGAAAAATAAATAAGTTGAACAAGACCTTAATCATATCCCTAGTAGCCATGAGAGGCATTTCGTTAAACATATCATCAACATGTAACCTATAGGTGTAAACAACATAATTAAGTGTAGGTATCTCATACTTATATGAGAATCACTATGAACCATTTTTCCCTCATGCTATTTGCTGCATTATCATCTATTAGGAAATAGATACATTATCCATTCATTTACAAGTAAAAACATGCTGAGAGTCATACATAGCTGTTGTCATAAAACACACATATAACTAGCATAATAACAACAAAAATACTCATGAAAGTACAACCATATAGATCACATATAATCCATCAAAATACTCGTAGAAATAAAAGGAGAAACAACCTTTCATTAATGATGCAAAAACTAAACTCATGATGGGACTTCCATGTTCCACCCGACCATAGAATGGCTGAGCCAAATATCTCTTCAGCCATTCACCCCTATGCCATATTCCAATCATGAATGTGGGACTCAAACCAAAGAACCAACTATGGCATATTAAGGCTAAACCACCTCACCATCATTAATAGAAACCAGGCTTTACTGTAATCCATCTCGTATGACTAGGTTAGTACAATGAACACATCATAACAGGCTTTACCATGATCGCCACCTGATCTCTAGTCCAAACAAGCATGTATGCCACCAGATTTATCCACCTACACTGTGAGGAATTTTTCTGCCTCCTAGTCTATCAGGCTTTACTGCAATCCAAACCTAGATCACTACACCCTAAACTGAGACCCACTCTCCAGGATTTACCACATATCCCGAAATCAAAATTACTAGGCCCAATGAAGAGAAAACCACCTCTTGGATTTACTGTATAACTTGCCATTCACCGGCAAGGATTCCTAGTCCATCCAAGGAAACAAAAAATCCGGCTTTACCGCAACCCACATTCTGGTTCAAGGGTTATTATGCCTCGTGTTCTATCATTTCGGAGATCCACCTCACTCACCTTCAAATCCATCCGACAATCCAGCTCAACCAAAACATGAGAACCCCATCACACCATGGCTATCTGGAAATGACAAGGCTAGGCTAAAAACACTGTTACACTTGGAAAAACCCATGCCACAACGACAAAGAACCACATCTAATACCATGCATGCCGAATATAATAAGGAAAATACACATGCAAATTGATACCCGCAATGAGTCCTGCTGTAGCTGCTTGATCCTGCTGTTCCCTACTTGATCTTTGCTTCCTCTTGCCTTCTTTTCCTTTCTTGCTCCAATGCCAAAATGCTCCAAGAAAATTCTAAGCGTCCAAGAGTGAGCGAGAGAGGGAGAGAGAATAATGAGAGAGCTCCAAATCTCAACTGACAAAAGGTTACCGATTGATCCTTAGAAGCCTTTTTATGAATGATGCCTCTATTTTCTTCATTTTCCATTATTTTCCTTCAATTTCCTCCTCACATGAAACCTGTGACCTTTCACCTCCCTTTTCTCCTAATTTCCATTATTTTCATAAATAAATGTGCCAAAAATGCCATTTTTCCTTTCCAAAGCCTTAGCCATTGCCTTTTCTAATTTCTTTAGCCATAAACAACCAAATGAACACCCCTTAGGATGTATTGCCCAACATTCAACTTGGAATAAGTGTCCCATCAACTGTGGTTATTATTTTTGCCTTTATTAACTTTTATTACATGGAATTTTCACCAGGGTTGTTACACGTGTACTTTTGTATGAGCAAGTATGCTTTGTGAAATGTTCAATTGTAATATGTATAAAGACTCTTTCACTGAATGTAAATGAAAGTGATCCTTTAGAAGACGAGTATTAGTACTAATATAATAAAGACACTGAAGGAATCATTAGTCATTAAGAAAAATAGTTCGCATAGATGCAACGATCATTAAAACAAGTGAAACAAATATTCAATAAGATGAGCACCAAGGCCACTAAAATAGTTCAATTTCTTTAGTACATATGAATGCCAAAATATATTTGAAATATCCAAAGAATAGTCTGTTACACAGGATTTTGTCACTATCCTTGTACTCCCTGTTCCTTGATCGTGGAGAACCTCTACAGTAAACCCTATGTACTTCCCTATCATGAAGAACATATCTCTTAGTCACTTTCCATCTACAAAACATTTTCCCTTTACATAATTTCCAAAGATTCTTCCTTTAAACCCAATTTTAAAGGACGATGCTATCCCTCAGTTTCTTCCTTGCTCCAATTTGTTGAGAATAACATTGAGCACCATGCCGATCGATGCCATTATCCCTTGATTACTCGCGCCGATCCTTTTCTAGAAAGTTTTAAAAAAAGGAGTCGAAGCTTCTAGATCTACAAGCTTCGTGGGCGGAGGATTAGTAAATGGTTAGTCAAGATAAAGCATGGGAGATACTGTTTGGGCTCCTTTCCCCTATTAAAAAGGAACTAACCCAAGAGATAAGGCTTCCTCCCATCATAAGAGGAACCATATCCCCTCTCTCATGCCTATATAATCCCCTGCTATTCCAACCTCTGCTAGCTTTGGATGCAGCTTGGATTTAGTTTGAATTTAGCTCTTAGTTTATGCTTGTTAAGAGCTTGTTAAAGGGAGAATAACTTGTAAAATGTTTTGGTGTGAACAAGGAGAAAGAGACCCTAAACTACCATGATTGAGGTGTTTGAGGAGATGTTAGAGTGATGCTTGGGACCCGGACCTATTGAAGGAAACCCGCAACGCTACGACAAAGGTTTTACTTTCCTTTTTGTCATTTAAGTGATATTTTGTTTCCTATATCAATCACATATGGTATTTGATAGCTTAAGACTCCTTAGCCTCTTAAGTAGGTTGAATCTATTGTATGCTATCATGTGTGCTTTGGTTTCTTGTCTATTTGTTTCAACTGATTAATTGACATTAAGGAGTAGATCGCTGGAGCAAAAACATAAGGACATCATCGAACAAGGATAAGCGATACAAGAGGTAGGATCTTATCCATTCTCAATATAAGGGAACTTATGTTAGATTGTCTTGTTTGTGGCTAGACCCTGGCCCTTAGCCTAGAGGGATTGTCTCTGTCAGCAGAGAGAATCTTCCTACTCCACAAATTGGCGACTCTGCTGGGGACCCATCCCTTTCTTTGGATTGTTCTTCATCTTGTGGTTTGTGACAAATTTTGTCATACCATTATTTCTCCTTTGTTTTCTAAATTTTACACCATTTGCAGTCTTTGATTTTGAATTTAGAGTGGCTAGTCTGTATGTGGTTTGAGTTTTTTATTTTTATTTTTCTTTGAATCCCTCGATCAACACTATTAAAAAAAAAAAAAAAAAAACTAACAATCATTATAAAACTCCACTTAACCATCCTCCTTAAGCATTAATGCATTGGTCTAATCAAATCATAAAACAGTGATAAATTAATTAATCATATATTAATTAATTAATTAATTAAATTAATATATATATATATATATATATATATATATATATATATATATATATATATATATATATATATATATAACAATAACATATATAGATACATATTTCATCAAACTTTTTATATATATAATTAAATTAAAAATTAAAAATTAAAAATTATAATAGAATAAAGAAATTAAAATAAATAAAAAATTAATAATAATTTAACAATCATAATAAACAAATAATTAAATATAACAAATAAATAAATAAATAAATAATTAATTAAATTAAATTTATATATATATATATATATATATATATATATATATAAAACTTTTTTATTAAAATACATAATTAAATTAAAAAATTAAATGTTAAAAAATTAAAATAGAATAACGAAATTAAAATAAATAAAAAATTAATAATAATTTAATAATCATAATAAACAGATAATTAAATATAACAAATAAATAAATAAATAAATAAATAATTAATTAAATTAAATTAAAATATATATATTATAATAATAATAATAATAATAATAATAATAAACATTTATAGATACATATTTCATCAAACTTTTTTATTAAAATATATAATTAAATTAAAAATTAAAAGTTAAAAAAAAAAATTTAAAATAGAATAAAAGAAATTATAATAAATAAAAAATTAATAATAATTTAATAATCAGAATAAACAAATAACTAAATATAACAAATAAATAAATAAATAAATAATTAATTAATTAATTTAAACTCATTAATAAAAGTAAGTAAATCATTATTCAAAACAATTAATTTTTGATTTAAAAATAAAAATAATAATAATAATAATAATAATAATAATAATAATAAATTTAAAAATTTAAAAAAATAAATAAATACATTGGCCGACCTAATTTCTCACATCATTCTTTAATAACCTATATATATATATATATACCCTAAACCCAGCTCATGGATACATCATTAAGATTGAAGATTATCTATTGTCGCGTCCCCTGATGATGGACTCACTTGGTAGTCCGAAACGTTGGGTTCACAAAACTCTACAACAGGTCATTCCTCCTCTATCTAAAACTATTATTTTGCTGACAGTCGCGCTAACCAATGCTAGTTCTTCTTAAACAGTCGCACCACAACCCTTTATGGTGCTTTCTGCCCGTTAAACATTCACGCCAATTCCTGTAGGTTGAAATCAAGGTTTCTTTTAAACCATATGCCAGTGTGTCTTGCCCTCCTAGATTCTGTTTCTTGGCCTGTCTGCGTCTATTCTCCCTGTGAACTAAGATGACTAAGATGCTTTGTTTACTAGGTTTTATTGATTGATTGGCTTGAAGTTTCATTGCTTGATTTTTTGAGTTTTTGGATGGTTTCTATGACCCTAGGACATCTAGGTCAATTTCCGTTCATTTGTTAATTCACTCATTGTTTCAAGTTTCTGATTTGCTGCTTCGTTTAGCCCGTCTTTCAGTCCTAGCATCTTCATTGCTTCATTTTCAATTGAATGAGTGAAAGAGTCTCGTTTGTTCTCTTATTTTGAGTGTCTCTTTTCTCTTTCCGAGCATAGATTACATTGCTTGGTTTGTCGATTGAAGCATTTATGTGTTTGGTTTGTTTGATTCAGGGAAGAAGTTGCTTTTAGTTTCATTTATCATGCTTTGGATTTGATTGATGCTTGTTTGTTCAGAATTGTGAAAATTTTCATTAAAAATGCTCTATGTGAAAGATTCATTTTGCATTTTATGAAAAGAAGAACATCATTCTAGTTTACTTAAGCGAAAATATTGCATTAGTAGCGTTATTGAGAAGCTATAATTGCATCATCATAGGCATGAGAAATGAAATAGAACATGTATTAGTGAAATATTTCATTCTTTGATTGTGTGCTCTCTATCCCTCAATTAGTGTTAAATTTCATCGAAGAAAGATATATTTTCGATGTGGTTTCTTTGTTTACAAAGATTCCTCTAGATGAAGCAGTTCATGTTATAAAGATGGCCACTGATGCTGAAACAGCAAAGCTTGCAGAAATTTGTTTACGGTCCACTTTTTTTCAGTTTTCAAGATCACTATTATGAACAAATATCTAGAGTCGCCATGGGTTCCCCACTCTCACCTATTGTCGCAGCTATCTTCATGCTGACTCTTACCATCATCCTTCCCAAAAATCTGGCGTCTTAAACACTCTAGCTGTTAGGGCTTTCAGGATTTCTGACCCTGATCACCTAAAAGATGAGATTGAACACTTAACCTCTGTCTTCAAAAACCTTGGATACAAAGAGTGGAGTATCAATAAAGCTATAAGAAGAGCCCAGAAGGTTCTCTCCAAGCCTCCTGAGGACAAGAAAGAAAATTATGGAAAAGTTTACCTTCCATTCATCCAAGGGGTTACAGATAAGATTGCAAGAATTTTAAGGAGGAATAACATAAACACTCAATTTACAACATGTGGAACTATAAGGCAAATGATGAAGTCAGTAAAGGATAACATTGATCGTCAACAACTCAAGGGTGTGTACAAGATTGATTGCTCTTGTGGCAAGAGTTATATTGGGGAAACAGGTCGGTCTCTCAAAATAAGACTAAAAGAACACGCGGCTGATATAAAGAATGAGAGATCCCGTACATCAGCCCTTGCAGAACACTCATCCAAAACAAAACATCATGTGTGTTTGGAAGACGCTAAAATAATTGCAAGAGAGGATAATTATCATAAAAGAAAAATCAGAGAGGCCATCGAAATTATGAAATTTCCTCAGAACCTCAACAGGGACAATGGGAGTGAAATTAGCGAAAATTGGCTTCCCTTGATCAGGCAAATAAACCCCTCAAGTCCTTTGGAAGCATAGTATCAGGGTTTTCAAAATTAACTAAATTTTTTATTATCAAAATTAACTAAAATTTTTTATCAAAAAAAATAAAAAATAAAATTAATTTTAATTAATTCTAAATAATTAATAAAATAAAGTTTACAAATTAATTAATTAATTAATTGGTTAGGCAGCTAGGGCTTAATAGGTTATATCGAAAAATTGGTAAAATGATTAATAACAATAAATAAAATAAAATAAAAACAATAATAAATTAATAATAAGATTAATTAAAATTAATTAATTAAAACAATAATAAAATTAATTAGGATTAATTAATTAATCAATCAATTAAATAAACAATAGAAAGAATTATAATTAGATTAAAATTAATTAATTAAATAAATAAAAACAATTTAAGCAATAGAATTAATAAATTAATTTAATTAATTTTATTTTATTTTAATTTATTAATTTATTTAATTTCATCAATTTTAATTAATTCTAATAAAATTAAATATAATTAGTAAACTAAAATAATTAATAATAACCTAATATTAATAAATTAAAATATAATAAAAATTATAAATTAATTAACTAATTAATTAATTGATTAATTAGGAATTAGAAATTAGGACTTAATAAAATTTGGTGAATAAAGGAAAATATGGTAAATAAAAAAGGAATTATGAATAGAATTAAATAAAAATAAAAATTAATTTATTAATTAATAAAATTAAAACTAATTAATAAAAATTTAAATTAATAAATTAAAACTTATTTTTTGAATTAAAATAGGAATAATCAAGCCAATTAATTAATTTAATTAATTAATTAAAATAAAATAACAATAAATTAAAATAAATAAGGTGTTGGCTTCTTTATAAAAATTAGGGTTCTTAGTTTATTTATACCCAGGTCCTTGGACTCTTCTCTCAATAAAGCTTTCATTCTTCTATCTGATTTAGTCCTGATGATGGACCCCCTTTGGGATTTGAAACGTCGACAGAATGAACACGAAACTGTGGATAATCCGGATCATGCCACTGCAAAGAACTACCACAGAAGCCTAAAATCTAACAAGATTTATTTTATCATACAACTGTATATAGGAGTTTTCAGATGACAGCGGTAGGGCCTTGGAATTGAAACCTAATTCAAGATCCACCATTAAAATTTATTGAATTAACCTAAGTAAGCATTGAAACTTAACACTCACATTTAGTGGTCTAGGCTAGAGACATGTTCTGACGGCTTTAAACCTAGTAGCTGCCGTTAACTTTATACAACGCTAATATGGACTTCTGCTCCCCATACTGTTGCGTATATAAAGGGACACCTGTATAGGTTGCAATTCTTTATCCATAGGAAGCCGAGTCTGCTGCCTTGTAAACATGATACACCCAACACAACATTCGGGGAGATAGCCTGCTCATACTTTTTAGTTTGCCGAGAGGTATTGTACAGTTCACGATTACTTGGTAATCCTTTATGCCTAGAATACCCTGAGTAGTCATTTTGATCTTTTTTGACTCTTTAATTTGAAAAGATCATCGAGCACTTGTCCTTTCGAGCTCGTTAACTCTAAAGCAATTAGAGTCACCTTTATCTTTTTTCTCGACTCTTAAAATATGAAAAGGAAAAGTTTTGTTTCAGTGTCTTAAAATTAACTACCCACGAAATATCCCTGGTTAAAATTATCTTGCTTAGTGATTCTTTAGGGTCGATTCCAATGGAAACATTTCCAGAGTCTACGAGTCAAGGATCCCCCTTGGATGGGAATCCTGGTCCTTTTCCTTCTTTTGGAAACACTGGTGCTCCTTATATGGCAACGTTTTCGGTGGTCCCGAGTGTCCCAAATCCTGCCCATCCATCTCCTTCATTTGAACCACATCACATTGATTCTAAGGTTGACCTCTCACCTTCTTCCCCTATTTCTTCACCTTCCTCTTCTACTTTTCCTGTTGAAAGTTTGAAATCCAGTAACCAGGAGGCTAAGAAGAAGAAGAAGTCAGATAAGTGAGAGGTCGACCGTGCGGCTGTCACTCCAAATACGCCTCCTATAGACAAACCTTCTGATCCTCCACGAAAGGTCAGATTCCCTTGCAAGATGTGTAAGGGTGACCATCTCCTTCGAGACTGTCTTGGCATCCCTAGAGTCTTAGAGGTATGGTCTCGAGACCTGAATCGACCATCCCCGTCGACCTCTAGAGATCATGTCGATGGTATGCCTTCTGCTAATGATGGTAAGAAGAAGGGGAAGATTAGATTCCCCTGTAGGTTATGTGAAGGGAAGCATATTATTCACCTTTGTCCTCTTATGGATAAAGCTTCCAAAATTTTGGAAAATATTACAGCTCCTCAAGCCTAACTTCCTGTTGTTTATCAGATACTTTCTTCTGACCCTCTCCTAGTTGGTAAAGAGATTGACTTGGATTCATCTCTTTCCCATCCTGCTCTTCCTAAGCATGACTCTCTTCTGTCTGTTCCCGACCAACCATTAGTCAGAAAGAGTGGCGACTCGACGCTGCCTTCAATTGTTCACTCTGTTCTCGAAGAGAGTGATGATCATACTGCTCATGTTCTTCTTGTCTCCTCAGATTCTCATGAATCGAAGAGTGACCCTCCCATCCCGGTTGTTCAGGAGAGTCCTTCTCCTATTCCTGCAGAGCATGGGGGGAATCATATGATACCCCCACCAAGTAGTTTTGTTGTTTCTTTTGATTGGAGTCAATTGATTGCTTTTCGCCTTCCATATTATGTGCCTTTCCAGATCACAGTACAAGCCTATAATATGGTAGTACATGGCACTATATTAGATGAAGGCCCGCCTGTTAGCATCATGTCTTCTACTACTTGGAAAGCTTTGGGTTCCCCACATCTTATGCCTGTCACCCATAATATGTTGGACTTCAATGGAGGAACCAGTCAACCCTTTGGGATCCTTTCGATGTTCCCTATTACTTTGGGAGGAAAGACAATCTATATAGACGTGATGGTAGTCCAAGGTCCCTTATATTTCAATCTTCTCCTTGGACGTGACTATGTTTATGTCATGGGAGCTCTTGTTTCTTCACTTTTCCGTGTGGTTTGTTTTCCACACGAAGGGAGAATAATGACCATTGATCAATTGTCATTCATTGGTCACCAGGTGCCTCCTTTGCAACCATCATCCCCTATTGGTTCTGGTTTCCAAGTGGTACCTTCCCCGCCACAGGTCAATTATGTGGCTACCCGTTCCGTCTCCACATCTGTTGATGGTCACATAGATGGTATAGTACATTATGTATTGGGGGCATTGGAACCTGATTTGTCATTAGTACCAGTTAACATGTGTTCTTCCCAGAGTGTAGTTCTCCCGTCTAGTGAGGACCTCTTGGGGACCATGTTCTCGTATGGTCCATGATAAGCTATTGCGAGGATAGTTTGTTCCTGTATTAAACTCGTTAAAAAATGAAACAAATTACGAGGATAGTTATTTTTCTGTGTCAACCTCGTTAAAAAATGAAATAGATGTTTGAGGATAGTTTCTTCATGTATCTACCTCGTTAAAAAATGAAATAGATGTCCGAGGATAGTTCTTTTACTGTGTCAACCTCATTAAAAAATGAAACAACTACCTTTTCCAAATCGAATATTTGATTAAGATCTCGTAAAATCCTAGTCGAGTCTTTTTTGGATCTCGAAAGTGAACCTTCATTCCATCCACCTAGCTAAATGAAATGAAGCTTGGGGGGCATGTACCTCGAATTGAGTCATTATGCTAGGGGCATGCAAACTTAACTCAAGCATAGTTTGTCTTTGTTTCAAGCTTGTGTAAAAATGAAACCAAACTCAAGCATAGTTTTTCGTTTCAAGCTTGTGTAAACATGAAACCAAATTCAAGCAGAGTTCCCCATGGTTCAAGCTTGTGTAAAAATGAACCCATGCCCAATTTACATCTTGTGATTTCCATTTTTATCAGTAATTTCTGCTAGATGAGCCTTGGTTTCTTCATTCCATCGCCACCATCTCTTTGGCTGATCATATTCTTTCACTTGGTTGTTTTTCCTTTCCTGAGGAACTACATCAATGAGTGGTTTTTCTAGCTAGCCTCTTGCCCTTTTAGTGTTTTGAGCAATTCCCCCCCAACCAGAACCAGTTGCTATCCTTTCATACCACTCGTTCCTCCTGGTGGAGTCATCTTTAAGCTCTTTTCAGACTCCAAAAATATGAAAAGATTGCCAAGTATTTTTCCCTTTTTGACTCGTTAAAGTAAATAAAAATGGGGACTTTGCTTTAAGCTCTTTTCCGACTCTCAAAACACGAAAATATTGTCGATCTCTTGTCGTTTTGACCTCGTAAATGGTTCCAAAACATCGTTTACCCATTATATGTTTACCCCTTTTTCGGGCTGGGATAAACTATTTACAAAAAAGGTACACCTTAGTCGAACATGGCTAGGAGGTTCTCTCGAGTATTGTTTTCTACCTTTTCGGGCTCGAGGGACAACTTTACAAAAAGGGACCTTTTGGAGTTTTCTTTTCCGTGTCTTTTTCAAACTCTCTAAAAAATGAAAAAGATGCCGAGTTTCACCTTTGTTGGACTCGTTAAAAGATTAAATGACATAGGACTTGTCATTATGACGAGATCGAGCTACTCCTTCCTAGGGCTCGTAAAACTTACTAGGATGGATCCATCTGAAGGATGGACTTATATTACAAGCATATGCTATCCCTGTTAAGCTTTTGTAAAAATAACTGGGGTACTCGCCAGAAATGGTGGGGGAAAATTGGAAGTATTTCATCAGTTGTATTCTTCACTTGAGGCAGCATGTCGCTCTTGAACATTGACACTCATCTGCTGTTCATGTCGAGTTTTGGGACATCCTCACTTTTTCACTTGCCTCCCTAGTGTTATGAAGAATTTGGTATCTATGGATAAATACTAATTCCCTAGATAAGTAGCCATATCTAGAACAACAATTTAAAGCACTTTAACCTTTTTCTATAAACAATAGGTAAGACAAAGAGAATGAGAGGACCTACTTGTACTTTCTCTTTCCTCTTTCCTCCTTTGTATCGGTCCTGTCGCTCCTTCCCGTACTTAACACGCTTGAGAAGTACCTGTAAACATCAATAGAAGACAAAGAACCAATCAAAGCCAAATATCTATTGATTACAAGTAAATGGAATCATATACATTCACAGATATGAGCATTACATATCAAGGTAAGCATATGGAAAAAAGTGCAAATACCTTATTGAATAGAAGGAAGAATTACAACCACGAAGCCTGATTCAAAGTCACTTCTCCAGCTTTGGTTCCATCCACATCACATCAGAAGCATGACAATCTGGCAGCATAACGAAACTTACAATAGTCTCAATTCTCAAACTAACATTATCTCCTTACAATTCATCAAAGTCTAGCCCTTTTATCACTTAGATGAGTGATCAATTTATAGGAAGGTGGAGGAGGTTTTGTCATCAATGAGGGTATTGAATGGCCTTCCATACTTAGAATTAGTTCCATGGAGGAAGGGATGAGAGGATAGGATGTATCTTAACTCATTCCTCATCCATTTTCGAGCTCATAGGAGATGATAAGTGTGGGAATATTCTAGAAGGCTCTAGAAGATAATAATATTCCCCAAACCCTATGTGAATTTCATTCAAACTTGCCCAACGCAGGTCAAAGAGGGCCTAAGTGCTCTGCAGAGCACACTGGCATGGACTTAACTACTTTGCAGCGCACCTTTGCATGGGCCTACTTGTGCTGGTCCCTCTAGAGGAAATTTCAAGATGTCTTCAGGCCATGAAACTGTCTGGGAAGGATGCATTCAAAGGATTGACTTGTTTAGGGCATGTAGCAATTGAAATTAGGGTTTGATGAGCCCTAAAAACTGATATGGATGATGGGAGTGATGTGCCCAAATGGATCTGTAACAACTTCCCCCTAAAGCATGAAGTCGAAAAATGTTAATGTCGAGTGATATGCTTTACGATGCGATGAGGAGGTTCCAAAGTGGTTGGTGACCTGCATCGATTACAATACATAATATCATGATATTTGAATTGCTGAGGGAAGGCATACCCATGCTCAGCATATAAACTTTCATTACAAGTACATAGACAGTCATCTACAGATATATATCCATGATCGGAATGACCATCAATGTAAAGCCATTGTACGGATGATTTGGTACATTTCCTGAAATCGCAGCCCAGATGGATGAGACTAGATCTAGGGTCTTCTATCTCGATCAATAGTTCACTCAAGTACGATTCTAACCATGCGAATATGTGATCTGAAGTTGAACATGGGAAGACACCGTCTGATTACCAGCCAAAGATGTAAGTCGTTAACAGACATGAGAGAAATCACTGATAATGATAATGATCCTCAAGGTACTGCCATACATTCTACATGGTGTGAATAGATGTTTTGATGTTGAACACCATAAAAAGTCTTTTGGTCGAAGGCCAGTGATGTCGACCTATCACCGGAAGCAAGAAACCTGCCATTGATGTATGCAAGCTTCAAGGTACTGGAAAGGTGTTTCTAAGTCAACTTCTTGGATAGTGAGTTGATGTCGACAAGAAGCGACTCGTCGTAGGAGGGCCTTGATGTATCCCACATCAATGACATGAAACGAGTGTAATGATTTTGGAGACAGAATTTGACTGACAACATAAGGTTCAGGAATGGCGGTCACGAAAATGAAGGTTTATGGTATTGCAAAGGATGAATTTTAACTGAATGACTTCTCTTGAACATGTCAACGACATTGAAATGAATTGGTAGCATTAACCTAAAACAAAGTGATGGATGTATGATAGACCAACGGTATGATAACCATCAAGCTGATAACCAAACCCAAATAGTCATAGTGATGAAGTGAAAATGTCATGTTCAAGAGCGACCTGCTACCAAAAGTGGTTTACCCCTTTTTCCATTTTCCCTAGTCATTGCTGACTAGTACCTCTTAATTTTTTATCAAGCTTGAGGAGGATAACATATGTTTGTTGTATAATTTCACCCTTCGGGTGAATCCATCACTATGTGATGTTTTAACGAGTCTAGCGAAGGTGAAACTCGGTCTTGTCATGATCGACAAGTTTGTCGCTATTTGATGTTTTAACGAGTTTAACGACAAAGATAACTCGGTCCTTTTCATGTTTAAAGAGTTTGAAAAGGGACAAAAAGAAAACTCCACAAGTTCTTTTTTATTGATTTGTCTCTCAAGCTCGAAAAAACATAAAAAAATACAAGAGAGAACCTATTGACCATGTTTGGTCAACGTATTCCTTTTTTGTAAATAATCTATCTCAACACGAAAAAGGGTTAAACTTGTATTGAGTACATGTCGTTTCCAATCCGTTAACGAGCTGGAAAGGACAAGCACTCGATAATATTTTCATATTTAGAGATTCTGAAAAGAGATTAAAGAGGACTCCAAGGGGGTTCCTTTTTTGATGTTTAACAGAGCTCGAAAAAGAGATAAAAGTATGCTCTATGGTCAAAGATGCAATTTACAATTGAGCACATCAAATTCTATAAGTCAGCTGTAAAACCTGCTCAAAACACCACCAAATGGATTAAACATACTTGTTTCATGAGTAAAAATAGGTAAATACTAAAGTTTATTCGATTAATTAACATGAAATAAACATAAAACAAGTATTTGCCATGTCATTTTTACCATTTGATATTTACCATTCAGTTTCGTACTCTGGGCTAGTTTTTTACCTTGAACTTCAACAACTGATTGTAAGAGTTTCTATGGACCATTTCTCGCGCCGTCTGGACCAAGTAGGAGATCTACCCCTCATATTTCTTTTCATGTCATTCTTTCACTGTTTCATGCAAGTTTTAGGGTTTTTTGGAGCCTCTGGGGTTATATTTTTTCGCCCTGGGATCAACATGGACTTGCATATCAAAAGCTGCACTGAAGAGCACCTAGATAGAAGGCTGCCTACTCTGTAACGCACTGTCTTCTTGCCTTGGCTGTGCTGGGCGAGTTTCCCAAACTTGTTTCACCTGTTTGCTCCAAAATTTGTCCTGTTTTTTGCATGGAAAGGATCCTAATTAAGCTTATGGTTTGATTTCAGGATTTCATCGGATTAGAATGACTATCACTTGGTGAGAAAGAGAGCATGAAGAACAAGACATGATTTCCCTAAATAATCCAAGTACAGTTGAGGCCCTCAAAAACTGTGGGTTGCTCAAATACTTCAGGTTGTCCAGAATGAGGCAACAAATAGAACTATTGCAGTTCCTAGTTCATGCATGGGATCCGACAGATCAAACTTTTCACATAGGGGACAAAGTGGTCCCTATTATGATCGATGATGTTTACTTTCTTACCGGGCTGTCGAGGCAAGGTGCCCCCATCTCACTTTCAGGATTTGCCTGTGGAGGTGAATCGGTGAGGGATTACATTCGACAGTTTTGTTAGCCAGGTACACAGCCTAGCAAGGATGGGAAAATAAACATCAAGGATGTAAGTGATTTGCCTTTGAGAACTATCCTTTTCACTATCGCAAATTTGGCTATTAGTGTGACACTTCATCTAGCAAACATATTATATATGCAATATGCACTAGAGTGTCTTGAGCCAAAAGTATTCAATTGGTGTGAGGTCGTGCTTTCTTCACTGAAAGAACAACTGAAAAAGGTAAAAAGTGGTAAGACGAATAATTTTAGCTATGGTTCGATCTTAATCACTTTTTCCTTAGAAAGAATTCCATTGATGCAACCACAACATGTAACATTGGGTGTAGCTGGTCCTAGAGATCCATATATGTAGAGGTGGGTCGAGTTGATGGCTAGACATGCGGGTCAGTAAACAATCATATTTTCTACTTCATTCTTCAGTTGGCTCAATCAACAACACATTGTCGTCGAGGAGCATCCATACTCAGGGATGGATTTTCGTGGAGATCCATATTTGATTCTACCAGTGGGCTCTCAATGGGGTGCTATAGGTAAATTTTCGACAATGTTTTTTGATTTTTAAGTTCCTACATGTTTTTGTGTTTTGATGTTCCAAGACTAGACTAAAATCATTCTCATGCATGCATATGTGGGTACTTTTCGACGTATGAGGCACCAATAGGAGGCAGGTGGGCCAGCAAGGAGAAACATTGGAAGATCGGTCCTCCAGGATTTGGATTTGGCCGAGACCTTGGCAGAATTGTAGGATCATGTGAAGGGATTAACCCTTGGTATTTCAGATGTCTGGATCGTGGAGTTACCTATGAGGCTGCAACACCATACTATTGGTTTTCTAGGCCATTGGATGTGGCTCTTGTGCATGATAGCTCAATCTGTGACTTGTTATCATGAGCATCACTAGGTCTACTTAGGATGTTTTTGAATGCATTTTGAGTTTTCAGGGTAGATGACCAAACGTGTCTTGGACACAAATTTTGTAAAAACTTTTAAAACATCTATCTATTTTTACTTTCAGAGTTTTTATATGTATGGCTATATGAAATCCTATTCAACTAATGATGTGAATTGAAAATTACTTTTACATGTGTCGCAAATGTTTCTTTAACACATAGTTTGCTAATGAGTCGGTTAATGTGTTAACACTTCTGGAAATATGTTGATGTTGAATGTAGTCAAAATGTCTTTCCAAAAGACGAACTCTAAGGAACATATGAAGAATTGTTGGATTTCAGATAGTATAAATGTTTGTTAGTTGTAGTACAACGAGTTGTGAATCTAGCCTAATGATGATTCGACAGATGCCAAGTGAAATGGCATCAGAGAGAATTTCGATCAACATGCTATACTCAACGATATTGTTTGTCGATCGACCGATACAAATCCCTTGAAAACTCACTAACTCGCCACTTGGAGCGAAAATGGCCCATGCTGCAGAAGATAGGTTCTGCGTACTATGACTAGCACCATCGACGTAACCAACAAATGGTTCCAAAGGTTCCAACATCTGCAACAAATGAAAAGCAGATTACTTAACCACATAAAAAACTCTAAAAGACACACTGACACACACACATGCAATTAAAGCATATATACAATGATTTTTTACTACACTCAATTAAGCATAGTAACGTTTGAGATATAGCCCATTTCGGGGCTGTGACAACAGAATTCCATCATAATCCACCAACTCGTAGGCTCCTTTTTCCAAAACACGCTTGACAATATAAGGACCCATCCAAAGTAGTTCAAATTTCCCTGCTCCTAGTTTATCAGCTTCCTGATCATAAAGCAAGACTAGGTCTCCTTCTGAGCAAAGGCAAGGCTTGACATTTCTGTCATATTGCGCCTTGATTTGTTTCTTATGCACTTCATTAGCCAATGCGGCTTCACGATAGGTTTCATCCAGATGAATAAGTTCCAAGAAACACGCTTCTTCTTTAGAAGTGTCGGGTAACAAGTCAATCGTGAGTTTGAGAGATGAAATTTTGCATTGTATTGGCAAGATTGCTTCCAGACCATACACCAATTGAAAGGGTGTGAATCCAGTTGCATTTCTCACCGAGGTTTGATATGCCCACAAGGTAGAGTATAGGATTAAATTCCAGTTTTGTTTATGAACCTCTATCTTTCTTTGAAGCATTCTCTTTAGGACTTTGTTGATGGCCTCAACTTGTCCGTTTGCTTGCAGATAATAAGGGGTAGAACTATCATGTGAAAGTCCTAACTTAGCAGTCAACTCAGCCATCATGTGATTGCGAAAATGTGATCCATGATCTGTAACTATAGCCTGTGGTACACCAAACTAGGCAACCACGTGGTTGAAAAAGAAAAGAGCAGCCGTTTTTCCACTGTTGTTTAATGTTGGCATCGCCTCGACCCATTTTGTAAAATAGTCAATGACGACTATAATGTACCCATGCCCCTTGGCCGAGGTGGGGTTACATGTCATGAAGTCAATGCCCCATTTGGTGAATGGTCCAACAACGATGACAAGATGCAATGGTGTAGGTGGTAATCTAGCTTTACGGTCATAGATCTGGCATGCATGACAGCTTTTGACGACAATTATGCAATCTTTGAATATACTAGGCCAGAAGTAACTAGCACGGAGAATTCTCTACGCGGTAGCATAACCAGATAAGTGTCCACCACAAGCACCTGAATGGAAATCATTCAAAACTTTCTTGGCTTCCTCATGAGTAAGGCACCTTCGTAAAATCGTATCGATACCACGACAATAAAGAGTGTCGGCAATGATCAGATAATCTTTGGCTTGGTATCAGATACGTCGCTGTTGCGAGCGAGAGGTATCTGGCTAGAAAGTTTGGTTTTGGAGATAAATCAATATATCTCCATACCACGCGTCAGATGATGAAATCAAGAATAGAGACTCATCTAGAATTGATGGTTTTGATGTTGAATCAAGGATATCCGAGGGAAGATCGCAAAGTAACTTGGTGAAAACTAGAGATTTCTTTGATTTGGACTTGATGAATTCCAGATCAAACTCCTACAAAATGACTATCTATTTTGAGTATTTCCCCCCCAGCAATTGACATGAAAAAATATATGTCATAAGGTTGCAATTCGATATGAAAATGGTCTTTCGGAGCAGGAGATAGTGACGAAATCTCTGTACTGCTTGAACGGCTACCAAAGCTACTTTCTTGACATAAGAGTACTTACTTTCGATATCATTGAGATTGCGGCTCAAATAATATATTGGATGTTCAATCCCATATTCCTCTTGGACTAAAACCATTCTGATGGTTGTATCTGTAGCGGTGAGATACAGGAAGTAGTCGTTTTGATAATTCAGGGAATACATTAATGAGGCTCTAATCAAGGTATCCTTAAGAGCATCAAAGGAAGCTTGCGCAACTTGATCCCAATGGAAGGGTATCCCTGTTTCAATAAACGAGTAAATCCTTTAGCCATTTCAGCGTAATTGGGAATGAACCTCCTTAGAAAGTTAGCCTTCCCTTGGAGTCTCTGTAACTGTAGTAGATTAGAAGGTGGAGGCAAATAAAGGATTTCATGAACCTTAAGTGGATCAAGGTGAATTTCCTCCTTAGACACTACGAAACCAAGTAAATAACCAGAACCAACACAAAACACACATTTATGTGGATTGAGTCGTCTTTTGTAGTGTCGACACCATAAAATATAGCTTCCTAACGCTGCGAGTGATCAGAGTGCTTTCATGAATGAGCAGGTAAATCTTCAAGGTAAGGTTGAACAATATGTTTGATGTCATGGAAGGCATAATTCATTTCCCTCTGAAATGTGGCCCCTGCGTTCTTCAAACCAAATAGGAGTTCCTGATAAGTGAATGTGCCCCATGGAAAAATAAAAGCAATTTTAGATTGGTCCTGTGGGCGGATATTGATTTGATTCTAGTTGGAAAAACCATCCATAAACGAGAATATTTCGTATCCAGCACATTCATCAATAATCTGGTTGATAAAGGGAGTAGGATAATTGTCTTTTGAACAAGCCTGATTAACATCCCTATAATTGACGCACACTTGTATTGTCCCTTGTTTCTTCATGACAGGAACAATATTAGAAACCTAGTCAGTAAGGGGAACATGGTAAATAAAAACAGCATGCAAAAGTTTTTCAACTTCTGCCTTAATGGCAGTAGTCTTCTTTGGATGAACATGTTGGAGGTGCTGTTGTACTGGTTTGACATCATGATACATTTTTATTTCATGTTCAACTATACTAGAGTCAATTCCTGGCATCTCCTCATATGACCATGCAAATATATCTCGAAATTCACAAAAGAGAGCATGGTAAATATCAAGTTCTGATGGAGAACAAGATTTGCCAACATGAATGTTTTCTACAACATTAGGTTTGGTCGAAATATTTACAGAAATGGTTTCTTCAATATTTGACAAGTTTCGTTCGGAATCTACTGTATTTATGAAAATAGAATTCGAAAGGAAATCAACAACTGAAGGGTGATTAAGTTTGTTTGAATAATCTTCGATGTAATATGGAAGATGGGAACGATGATGATAATCCTCCCATGGTTCTCCTTCCATCATCTTTGATTGGACGATTCCTTCATCAGTAGAAAATATACGTGAAAAAGGATCAGAAGAAGTACCAAATTCTAATGAACGATTTACCCATACAATTGACCAAAATGGGTTTGGGTTTGCTGCGCAAGCCAGAAAAATTGATTGCTATGCAAGTTCAATAGGGCTTAGCAGCATGATTTCATTATTATTATCAACTTCAAAACTATTGGTAATCCTCCTTAAGTCAGATGAAGTGGAAGATATCATTTTGCAAGTATCAACTTTTTCTAGTTTCGCCAAATTTGATTGTGGTGGTAGTGAAAAAGTACCCATTAGGGAAGAGTCTTTAAAGAGACCTACACCAATGTTTTGGAGAGATAGCGGGGGTCTGTGTACCAACAGAATGCTTCCAGTAACCTGTGAACTAGAGGCGAAGAATGCGAGTTGGTCGATAACTGTGATTCCACCTTTATGAGGAAATGCAATCATATGAAAGTATGTTGAAACCACAATAGCCATGGCATAAACCCATGGTCTTCCTAGAAAAATGTTGTAGTCAAGGGGTCCGTCAACTACCTCAACTTCAACCATTACTGTTTTGCCTCCTAGTTCGATTTGCAGATTACTCAATATTCCACAAGGCGTATATGTGCGACTGTCAAAAGCTTTTAATGTTGTTGGTGAACGTGACAAAGGCGGTGAGCCAAGTGTTTTCCAACAACTCATAGACATTATACAAGTAGATTCCCCCTCGTCAATAATGGTTTGATGAATAAGTTTATTCAAAGCATTTACTTGAATAAAAAATGCTAATTGTGCTGGTAACTGTGGCGTATAACCCGCATGGTTGAAAACCACAAGATTGGAATCAGTTGGATCAATTCCACCAATTGCTAACAACAAAGCCTGCTTTTGGGAGGGATAGTTCTGCAGTACCTCGAGCGTAGACATAGCAGAAGGTGATTGAGGTAGATCTTCTAGTATATTATAATTCTGTGTAGCTCGAGCTCAAGGGTTAAATGTCGATTTGTGTACAAATCCCTTAGGTGGTTTTATTGTTAACTCTGGTGCAATAGGTGGTGGAATAGGATCATTCAAAGTTGTAGTCGAAGGGTTAGGTCGATCAACCTGGTTATTTGACAACGATGGTTGATTTCCATAATATTTACTTCGTGTTGACACCAAAACATCATCTTTCTGCTTAGAGGTAGATAGCATAAGCACTTGGGAAGTGGAAGCTTGGTTTGTAGCAACCAAATTTGTCTCCGGTTTTGGAAAAGGATCAGTTAATACCGTGGATGTATTAGAAGTCTTTAGAAGCTTTGAGACTTCAGAGTGGTGTGGATAATCTTGCATAAAATGCTCATCGTTACATATCAAACATGGGTAACGAGGTTTCCTAGCCGAAGAAGAGGAATCAGATGATTTCTCTTGAGGGGAGTTATTTTGTTTCTTCTTGTTTTTCCCATTTTTCTTACCTCCTGGTTGCTTTTCATTCTTGCCTTTGTCAGATGACACGACATTGATTTCGGAAGTAAGAGTGTTATCAGGTGCATTTGTAGTTTGATTGGTAATGACAATTGTTTGACCAGATGGTTTACCTACCAATTGTGTGCTCGAAGAACCAATCACACTGTCACCGACATGAGAGTCCTTACTCGATGGTGGAGGAGGTACAATGAAAGCTGGTAGGGGTGCATTCAGAATCTTGTCATAAAGCGTGCCAGACTGTGTATAAATCAAGTCCAAATATTGGGAACGAGAAATTACTTTCTCTTCTGTGACAACTCAACCTTTCGCCACATCCTTAGTGATAGATGGTAGCAAGGATTTTATAAACCACTCAGCCAGAAGCTGATCAGGAACAAAAGTTTTAACCATGCGACGACCATGATGCCACTCATGAATATGATCAGAGATATGAGTAGCATTAGCCTGTTCAAAGTTGGTTAATAGTTCCGTTCCAGTCTCATATTGTATGGGTAACTGGAAGTGGGTTAAAAATGTGGTAGCTAAAGTAGTGAAGTTATCGAAATAAGGTCGTGGTAATTCGATGTACCACTTCGCAGCCGGACCAGTAAGCGTTCTCTGGAAAAGATGAAGTCTAACAGAATCATCATTCAAGGAGTTTGATGAACACCATAAATGAAAATTCATGACATGGTTATATGGGTCTTCCCCAAGATTTCCAATGAATTTCAGAATATCGGAAGGTAACTTATGAGGAATCACCGACCACCAAGGTGCATAAAGAATTGGGTCATTGGTGAGCCGATTTAGATCTAGTAACTCAAGTGTTGCAATGAAAGGCAACTGTCTATTGAGGTCAGGTTGAGCATATCCAGGGTAAGATGGAATTTCCTAGGCAATGGGCCTTTACATACCAGCATAAGGCATCTGCTACTGGTAACCTTGATATGGGTAAGTTTGTTGAGCAAATCCGATGTAAGGTTGTTGTTGTTGTTGTGCACCAGGGTAAATTTGCTGTTGTACAAATCCAACATAGGCTTGTCGACCAGGGCTTGGATAAACTTGTTGTTGACCAAACCCAGCATAAGCTTGTTGTCCAAGTCCATGTTGAGGTTGGTATTGCTGGAATTGTTACTATTGATATTGGGGCTGCCAAGGCTATTGAATCAACTATTGTTGTTGGTACAACGGTTGTTATTACCCACCAATGTAAGGTTGACCAGGTTGTGAATACACTAAACCAGTGTAATTTTGAGTCATTCCAGTAAAAGGTAAACTAGCCTAAAGTTGTTGGACTCCAGACACAAGTGGTTGTTGCAAAACTGCCTAAGAAGGCTGGATCTGTATACCTGAAACTTGGGGGTCTAAGGTTGAAGGGCCATCTTGCACAGGTTGTGATACAACAATCTGAGCTTGTGACTGTGGCATAGTTTTAACAATAGGTGTTGTAGGTATGGATGAGACAGATTGCATAGGTTGTGATGGATACACAAGCCTAAGTTGAACGGGCATGGTTGGCTGCCACTAACAGATAGTCATTCCAGGCTAACCTAAAGACGATGGCATACCGACATATGGTTGCCCCTCAGAATATGGAGGATAAGGAGAATATGCATATTGTTCTCCATATGGGGGTAGTCCAATGTTGAGCGGATACATAGGATGGTAATCAGATGAACCAGATTGATGTGAACTTGATGATAAAATTCTAGTAGAGGACATTGGTGAAGACCAAGGGCTAGAAGAAACACCTGAGTGGGTTCCTGATAAATATTGGTAACCCGATGGGATGGACAGAACACCATTATTATAGACATTTTTGGGCACTACAACCCCAATCATAAATGTCCATAAACCAAGGGCTCCTAAGTCCCTAAAAGTGTTGTTCCAACCCCTAAAAGAACAAGGTCAACTGATTACAGCATCTCCCAGAAGTTCTCCATGAAAAACTACTCAGAACTGGTCAAAACTGGACCATCTCACCTGCTCCATGGTCAAAGTGCGCTGCATCCCACGTAAATACACATGGGAGGTGTGATGCATACTGAAAAGCCCTTCTATAGGGTGCGATGGGTGAGAGTTGACAAATGGCAGGGTCAATCTGTGAGGTGGAGGATCATGGAATCTTCCAGAAACTTCTCCTGTGACACTTGCCTCTCTGCATTCGCCCAGGGATGAGTAAGAGATCATCAATCTCCAAGTGGAATCAAGAACTATCAGAGAGAGGACACTAATCAAATCTCAGAAGCTGACTCACCTCCCTTGCAAACATCTATATATGGATCCCTCATCCCAGAGATCCAGAGGCTGGAATTTTGTATCTTGTAAGGAAGTGCTGCTGGTTTCTTGGTGTAACATCATAGTGTTGGGTGATCTAAGCTTTTCATGAGGTGAAGAAGGGCTTTCTTGCTGAGAGGATGACGCTGGGTCAGAACAATTGGTTGTAATCCTCTTTGCTATTCTTGATTATTAATAAAGCTATTCGAGTTTTCCTCCACATTCTTGTATGATTGATGATATATGCATTTGTGTGGTCAATATATATCTGGTCCTATATTGTTTATGATAGTAGATCTTTGTTCTTGGATAGTGTTATGCTGCTTTGATTCTACAGGTACTCTTTGAAGCTGGGTAAATGAGGAAGCAAGTGGCAAAGGTCTATCAGAAGGGAGAGGAATCAAGCAAGGAACCAAGCGCAAGACAGAGGTTGGTCTCCTTCTTTCCCCTCTTATCTATCTCTCGTAAAGGAAAACAAAAGTGGTTTTAGTTTTTTTGTTTCTAAGGTAGCTACCAGCCTTAGTGGGACTAGCAGCTTTGCATAGACGCTATATTTCCCGATAACAAAATGGCGACTCCACTGGGGAGAGAATAGATTGTTTGTTTGTCTATATTTGTTTTCTTTATAAACTTACAGATGGAGCCTAAAGTCAAGCCAGCTAGCCTTCGAACAGCATTTGCTATGCAGGTGCAAAGTAGATCAATGCTGCTTCAGTCTAGCTCCGGGTTTTGTTTATGAACTGAAAAATCGATTTACAAGCTCTCTAATTGCCCTTGTGGTGGCTCTAGTAACCTCCTTAGATCTACCCCTATGATTTATTTACTGATTACCACTTGTTCGGCCAAAATCACTGAACTGTGCTGCAAACTGTGATCAAGAATTGGATCAAAAGTCTCGCACTGTACCATCGCACCCTCTCTTCAAGAATATCAGTATGCATCGCACTTCCCATGTGCTGTAGGTGGGATGCATACTGGAATCCCTGTGTAACAGGTGCGCTGATCAGAAAGGGGTAATTTTGCCTTCAGACTTTTGTTTTTTCACTCTTTTCAGCTCTATTAAGGAGTTTTGCTGTCTGTAATCAGTATACCTCTGTTGGAAACCCCCTTCCTTGCCATTATTCTGCCTCCATTGTGCAAAGAACTGTAAATGTTTTTATGTATTGTGATCCATTTTCAGTTTTCTTTTACAAAGAAGTAGCGTAATTGAATTGTCGTTTCTTGATCTGGAAGTGTCACAAGTGTCGTTTCAGTCATAGAAGAGAATCTGATTGTTCTTGATAGTCAATTACACTGTTACTCTTGTATTTGATTTGAACTAATAGTTTTTCAAGTGTCGAAAGCAAGTTTTCAATTCCAAATCACAAAGTGTTGTCATTGTCTTCATTTTGTCTTGAAAAAAAACTTGTTAGTAATGTCGCTTTGAAAAATAATTCAGATTTACGCTTAGCTTTCTTTTTATCATTCACACATTAAGAAGGCTGAAAACAAATATATGCATGTGCATTTTCATTTAGACTGTTTGTTGGTTTGATTTAGGACGGTGCATATAGTGTGTGCTCTCTGCTCTATGTTGAAGGAATATCGTCTCTCTTTCCTTAGTAGCTAGGATTTTCATTGAAAAAGAAGATTAAATGATTGTTTATCATCTTAGATTGCATTTTAGGAATTGTATATCTACATCACGCGGTGAACCTGAAAGGCAAATTTCTTAAGCAAGATCAACTGTAAAATAAATTTAATGAATCTAAAAACGCTTTGGAACCTAACGCACAACATTTAGAAGTCTAGGCTAGAGACGTATTCTGGCGTCGTAAAGCCTAGTAACTATTGTTTTCATTGCTGGTTGGGTGATTCCTCCACTTTGAGACAATAAGTGCCAGTACGGACTTGTGCTCCCACGTACCGTCGGGTATATATTGGGAGACCACAATAGCTTTATCCTTTATCCATAGGAAGCCGTGTCTGCTGCCCTACCGATCGCAATGCACTGAACACAGCATTCAGGAAGATTGACTACCGTACCGTAAAAAGTATTCTGCAGTTTTGGTAATCCCTCTGTCTAGATTTCCAGAGTAGTCTCTTTCGTTCCTTTTCAGACTCCTTAAAGGAAAAGGTCCATCTGAGCACTTGTCACTTCAAGCTCATTAAAAATCGAAGGCGACTAGAGTCATATTTTGTTTTTTCTCGACTCTTAAAAATTGAACAAAACAAGTAGTGTCAAAGCGTCTAAAATTTATTTTAATCGGAATAAACATCACCTTTCCTACATTGGTCTTAGGTTGAGAAAAATGGAGTCCACCAACCAAGGATTTCCCCTTGGAGGAAATCCTAGTCCTTTCTCCTCTTGGGGAGATGTTGGTGCACCCCATATGGCCACATTGTCGCTTCCAGGATTGACAATCGGCTTGCCTGTATGGCTCTTCTCGACCTCTGTCATTCAGAACACCGTGATTCCTGAACAATCAAGTCAGTACCTAAATGATACCAGAGTTACCCCCAAACCTTCTACTTCGTCCAATTCTCCCTCTCCTCCTTCCTCTTCGCTTGATGAAGCTGGTAAAGCCAAAAATCAAGTAATTGAGAAGAAGAAGGAGAAGAAGAAGAAAGAGAAGAAGAAGAAGGAGCCAAAGGCGAAAAGGGACAACCAGGTATCATCTAGCGAAAATCCACACACTGCATTGTCCAGGCCTAAATCGCCATGTGTCATTTGCAAAGGAGATCACTATCATCGAGATTATCCTTGCATCCCTCGGATTCTAAGGGACTGGTCTCCTCGTTTGCACAAACCGGTGTCATCAACCTCTGATGATCATGTTGAGAATACACCGTCAACTAGTGAAAGTGAAGCCCCTGGAAAAAAAGGAAAATGTAAATTTCCTTGTGAACTGTGTGAAGGCGATCACGCCGTCCACTGTTGTCCCTTCTTAGATGAAGCTAAAAGAGTTTTGGACGACTGTCCGGTTTCACTGTTATGGATTCCTCCTGGATATAAGAAACTCTTACCGAGTCCGTCACTAGTTGAAAATCTGGCTGACACGCCATTGTGGTCAGCTCTGTCATTGAAGACGAACCCTCTGAATCCACACCAGACAAAAGTCAAAAGGTCGAGGCGGCAGTTGACCCGGTCTTGCCTTCAAAAGGTCCATCTTCGGATGATACAGTCACCGGAGAGAATAAGAACGACACCGTTCAAATTCTCTTCATAAGCACAGACTCCGACGAACATGGGGGCAGTCTACCCGTTCCTTTACCGCAGGAAGGAAGTTCGTCAGAGTCGTATCCGACCGTCTATTCGGTCCCACCTCCAAGCAACCTAGTTGTTTCCTTTGATTGGAATCTGCTAGGCAGACCCGTTTACCAGCTAGTGTACCATTTCGAATCATTGCTCAAATATATAGAATGGTCATGGCCGGTACCATCATAGATGAAGGGGCTTCTGTGAGTATCCTTTCCTCAACTGCTTGGAAAGCACTTGGTTCGCCATCGCTTTTGCTTGAAATGAGAAATCTAACAGGCTTTGACAAAGGAACCAGTTGACCGTTAGGGATCCTTCCCAATGTGCCGATAACATTGAGAAGGAAAACCGTTCACTTGAATTTAATGGTAGTCCAAGGACCCCTGGATTATAATCTACTCCTTGGACGCGACTATATTTATTGCATGGGAGCCATTGTCTCCTCACTCTTTAGAGTAATGTGTTTTTCGCATGAAGGAAGAGTGGTCAAGCTCGTAGACCAGCTTTCATTCCCCGGTTCACACATAGAAAATAGTCAAATACCATCCTTGAATGGTCTTTTCACGCAAGGAATGTCTCATCAATCCCCAGTCCGTCCACCTGATGAGCGCGAGTGATTCGGAGGACATGACTGAAACCCAGGGGGCATGCACCCTGGCCTGTTTCGACAGGAAAACCTTGGGTATAGAGTAGGTTTCCGCGAAGGATATATGACTAGTTTATGAGATTAGACTGGAATAAGATTCCTTCGTCAAAGTTATGTGAGTGGAGCCAGTTGCACCATTCACCTTTGTTTATTTCGGTAGACATCGCCGAGGAAGTGTTTTGTCTGAAGTGTGGATAGAACAATATTTGGTAACCTGGAAATTTTTCGCTATACCTGGGGGCATGCAAACCTTTTGGCGTGCAAGCGAAGAGCAACCATTTATTTTTTTAAATTTGTAGGTCCTCTAACCCTTTAAACTTGTAGGATTGGTCGTTTCCTAACTTGCATAAAGAAAGGATGCGGGGCAAAGCTTTGAAAAAATGCCATTTTAAATGAGACACCCTTATTATACGACTGGATCGAGCAGTTTTAACGCGGAATTCAAGCTTGTTAAAAAATAAACATAAGCAATGAGCAAATGTTCCCCCAGAGTTTAAGCTCATTAAAAAATGAACCAATTTCCGGTAAATAACCATCGTGAATGCATTATCATCAGCCTTTGAAGCCTTGGTCGTGTTCTCATCATCACCTCCACTCTGTATTGGCCGATCATTCACCTCCATTTGATTGTTTACCCCTTTTGAGGAACCGCTGCGAAGAGTGATCCTGTTAGCCATCCTTGTGACACTGCCGTGATTGGAAAATTCCAAACCTTACCTGGAATTAGCCGCTACCCGAATTTATCACTCGTTCCTCGAAAGACGAGTCTCCTTTAAGCTCTTTTCAACTGACTCGTAAAATATGAAAAGATTGCCGAGCGATTGGCCTCTCTAGCCCGTTAAAGTGACCCAAAGTGTTAACCATCCTTTAGATTTTAATCTTTTTGGACCTGAGGGATTATTACACAAAAAGATCAAGCGCTTGTTTTGTTCGGCTCGTTAAATTACTGAAAATTCATCCCTTCTGTATTATTTTATAATTTTTCGGACTTAAGGGATTATATGACGAAAAAGGATTGTCGGAGTTTTCTTTACGTCCCTTTTCAGACTCTCTAAAATTGAAAAGGACCGAGTTATCTTTGTCGTTAAACTCGTTAAAACCGAATAGAGACAAACTTGTCTATATAGACAAGAACGAGTTTCACTATCGCTAGGCTCGTTAAAACATAACGATGGGTTTGTTCGAAGGGAAAATTATAGAACAAGCATATGTTATCCTCCTCAAGCTTGAAAAAAATAAAGAGGTACTGGTCAGCAATGATTGGGGAAAAATTGGGAAGAAAACTTGAAGAAACTTTATTGGTAGCAAGTCGCTCTTGAACATGACACTTTCGCTTCGCATCCGAGTCGGGTTGGGTTGTTCCGTTCACTGGTCATATCACCATTGGTCCATCTGATCAGGTGCTCATGTTCTAAGTGTCGTAAAATGCTCAAAATTTAAAGTGCTTAGAACTGTTTCAAAGTTGAATGACTGGAAAGTGCTTGTCTTCCCGATTCCGGCGTTGCAAACGGTTCGAAAAACGGTCGCCGTATGAGGAAGTTATGGCAAAAAGAAGAATTTGTCCATAACATTAGAAATTTTAATTTTTCAAAAAAAAAATTAAAAAAAGAATATTCCGTGTGGGCACGAAATCCGAGGCAACCACCAAACATTAAATGTAACTGCAGTTAAGTTGGCGGAATTTTGGCAGGAGCACCAAATTTGGCGGACCCGCCATAATTGGCGGAGCTAACTGGAGTTAACTAAAGTTAGCTGGAGTTTTTCTAGGGGCAAACTGGAGAAACTTTAAATGGCCATAACTTTGGCTAGGAAAGTCGGGTTTTGGACGAATTTTTTTTTGATTTTGGGTATTTTCCACCTTCTGAAGCCATTGGTGTAGGTCTTACAGCCATCTGAGGTCATTTGCAGAGGTTTTGGAGCTGTGAAAGTTCTAGGAGCCATGAGGGCCCAGTTTTGTGAAGACTGTATAGGGTTGCAGGTATCCATTGGAGGTGATCCAATAGTCAATCCTGAAGGATTCAAGTGTTATGAATCCATTTTTACCATTTATTTCTCCTGTAGATGCTTCTATTCAGCTGTATTTTCAATTTGAGCATTTAATAAAAACAAGGACAAGCCCGGTTGGGAGCGTTGAACCCGGCAGACGTAGCCCTGGAGGGGGTGAACTGCTTTATCAACTTATTTTGCATTTGTGGTTGATTTATTTTGCAGATCAAATTTGTTTTAATGTGTTAAACAGTAAAAGGAAATAACTCTGCTATGATTAAATGGGTCATGAACAGCTGCAAATTTCATGTGTTTTCTTTCTGTAAGACATGGAAATCTTTTAAACATGTTTAATTCTGAATTGAATACCTTGCAAAAAAATTTCAAGTAGTTTCAAATTCAGATCAAGTTGGTATCAGAGCTCAGGGTTTTTGTGCAAAGATCTTCTAACTGTCTTGCAAAGTATTGATGCTTACCAGGTTGAAACTTAAAAGAGGGGAAGGACAGTTGACTAGAGAACGAGAGAATCCTCAGTGAAGGAAGGCCAGAGAGCCATCACCTCCACCTTCAATTTCACCCTCAAGAGTCTCAGCAGAAGCTTCAAGGATGTCTGAACATGAAGGAGAAATTCCTACAGAGACAGATCCAAGAGAAGAAGAAAGAGTCTTCAGAAAGGCTTTCTTGGACCTCACTGAAATGGTGAGGATATTGTACCAAGAAAGAAATGAGAAATTGGCTGGAGAAGGGTCCAAACATCCACATGAAGGAGAGGGCTCTTCAGGAGGTAAGAAGGATGATGATCATTCCAAGAAAGGACATGGAGGAAATGGTGATCCACCACCCCCATCTTCACCTTCTTCCTCTTCATCCTCGTCTTCTTCTGTTCATAAGCATAGATCCTCTGCAAAAAGTCCTTTTTTGAAGCTTGATGTAAAATTCGAATTACCTATGTTTAATGGTGAAGTGAATGAAAAAAAGCTTGACAACTAGATTAGGCAGTTGGAAGTTTACTTGAGGATCCAAAATATGCATGATGATGCCACAAAGATTCAGTTGGCTTCTTTGAGAATGGATGGAGCAACATTGGTCTGGTGGGAGGCCAAGACTAAAGAGGAGATCAAGAAATTTGGTAAGGTTACCTTAACATGGCCTGAATTTCTGTTAGCCATTAAAAAACAGTTTTATCCTCTTGCTCACATGCAGAAGGCCATTATGAATTGGCAAAATTTCAGACAACTTAAGGGTCAGAGTGTCCAATACTACACCCAAGAATTCAGGAGAAGAGATCTCTTGTTAGGGGTAGATTTGCAGACTCAGGAAACCTTGTGAAATACATTGGTGGCTTGCATAGCTACCTTAGAGACACCATCTTGATGTTTAACCCTACTAGCCTGGACGAGGTTTGTGTCCAAGCTACCCATTTAGAGGCAAGGGGAAAAAACACATTTGAAGAGGGTAGAAACAAGCCTCCCAAGGGGAAAAACAAAGAGAAAACCTCCAAGGGAAAGAGCAAAAAGAATGCATCTGTCAAACAGGAGAGTGAGAAAGTGATCTATAAACACTGTTCTAAACCAGGCCATGAGGAGAAAAACTGTTGGAAATTATATCCTGAAAAAAGACCTCAATTTAACAAATCCAAAGGGAAACAAAAAACTACTGCTACTACATCTACACCACAAGATTTAGGGGAAGATTCAGGTGATGAAACCAAAATTGCAGCCATGGGTTTGAAAAACTTGAAGGGAAAAGAAATTGAAACTCAAGCCAGCACTAGTACCTCAAACTGCCATGTACAAGCTCCTAATGAGGAAGAAAGAATTGAACTGTTTCATGTGAGGGTGATTTCAAAACATACTAAAATTGACACACTTTTTGATAGTGGGTCACAAGCAAATGTTATATCAGAGGACTTGGTCAAGCAGCTTAAACTTGAGACCGTTCCACATCCGAAGCCATATCCACTTGGATGGATTTGCAAGGATGCAAATTTACAAGTTTCAAGAAAGTGCACATTGCGCTTTGCAATTACTGCACATTTTATTGACACAGTTGAACTTGATGTGGTACCTTTTGATATATCAGGAATTGTTTTGGGAAGTCCTTACTCATTTGTCAGGAAAACTATCTTTCATCGCCATGAAAACAAATATCATCTGTTCAAAGATGGCAAGGAGTTCATTGTTAGAGCTCATCGCAAGAAGACAAATATAGCGATGGTGAATGCAGGACAGGTAAAAAGGCTGGTCAATGCAAGTAAGAATTTTGTTCTTCTTATGATTAAGCCCAAGGTTGATGTAAATCATGAGTCATTTGACAATTGTGATCCAAAACTTAAATCAGATCTGTATGATGTAGTTGATGCATATCATGAGATGTTTCAGGAGCCAACAGGTTTGCCTCCTCAGAGGGAGATTCAACATGAAATCCATTTGCATCCAGATTGTCCTCTTCCAAACATAGGAATGTACCGCATGTCTATTATGGAGAATGCTGAAATAAAGAAGCAAATCAAGGACTTGTTGGACAAGGGTTTCATAAGGCCAAGTACTTCGCCATGTGGGTCACCGATTGTATTGATTCCAAAGAAAGATGGCACTTGGCGTATGTGTGTTGATTTCAGGGCCTTGAACAAGATAACGGTAAAGAATCATTACCCACTCCCAAGGATAGATGATTTGCTAGACCAGCTGAAAGATGCTCGATATTTCACTAAGCTAGACTTGCGCAGTGGATATCATCAAGTAAGAGTTGAAGAAAGTGACATTTGGAAGACATCCTTTAAAACCGAACAAGGACTCTTTGAGTGGCTTGTGATGCCGTTTGGTTTGTGCAATGCACCTGCAACTTTCATGCGGGTAATGGATGATGTCTTGCGTCCTTTTCTTGATGATTTCGTTATTGTCTACTTAGATGACATCTTAATTTTCAGCAAGTCTAGAGAAGATCATGTCATGCATGTTAGAAAAGTACTTGATGTTTTGAAGAAGAATCAGTTATTTCTTAAAATGTCAAAGTGTGAATTTGGAAAGACTTCTTTGGTTTATTTGGGACACATAGTAGGAGGAGGTGCTTTGAGAATTGATCCTGCTAAGATTGAGGCTATTGTGAAGTGGCCTACTCCCAAATCCATAATAGAGGTAAGAACTTTTTTGGGTGCAGCTCAATATTGGAGGAAGTTTATCTCTAACTTCTCTTCTATAGCAGCTCCTATGCATGCAGTGACAAGTGTGAAGCATGCTTTCCAATGGGGAGGCAAGCAGCAAAAAGCTTTCGAATCTTTGAAAGAGAAGATTAGTTCAGCTCCAGTCCTTGCATTACCGGATTTGAGACAGCCATTTGAGATGCAAACTGATGCTAGTGATTATGCTATGGGTGCAGTTCTTCTACAACATGGTAAGCCTATTGCTTTTCATTCTGAAACTTTTAATGGTGCTGTTGTAAATTATCCTACATATGATAAGGAGCTGTATGCTTTGGTACAAAGCATCAAAGAGTGAAAACACTACTTGATGGGCAAAGAAACTGTTATACATACCGACCATCAGCCCTTACAGTACTTGCAATCACAAAGCAAGTTACAACAGTCACGACACTTCAGATGGATGGGCTTCTTGCAACAGTTCCATTTGGTAATAAGGTATAAGAAAGGTACTTTGAATAAGGTTGCTGATATGCTTTCAAGGCCTATTATTGGTGCTGTTACTTTACTTAAGAATGATTCCATTGTACATGATAGTTACATAGAACAATATGCATCTGATGATGACTTTAAAGATGTGTATGCTAACTTGAGTAAAGGAAATCATGTAGAGGAAAATGACTATCACATGCATAACAATTTGCTGTTTCATTTGGGCAAGTTGTGTATACCACAGGGGGAGAGGATAAATGTCATAAGAGAAGCTCATTCTTCTCTTATTGCTGGCCATTTTGGTGTGAGCAAAACAGTTGCACATCTACAGAGGTATTGCTATTGGCCTCGCATGGTAGATTGTGTTTCAAGGTTCATAAGAGGTTGTTCATTATGTGCTACAAGCAAGCCTAGCAACATGAAGCTTGGTTTGTATACTCCTTTGTCGGTACCTTCTAGACCATGGGAGAGCATCTCTATGGATTTTGTAGGAGGTTTGCCAAAATCTCGAAAGCTGCATGATTATTTATATGTAGTAGTTGATCGTTTTAGCAAAATGTGTATACTTATGCCTTGTAAGAAAACTATAACTGCTGAACAAACTGCTAAATTATTTTTTCATCATGTATGGATTCACTTTGGTTTGCCTACTTCCATTATTAGTGACAGGGATTCCAGATTTGTGGGGAATTTTTGGTCCAACCTATGGGAGATGATGGACACAAAGTTGAAGAAAAGTACTGCTTTCCATCCGCAACCAGATGGACAAACCGAAGTTGTGAACAGAACCATTGTGCACCTCTTGAGAGGTTATTGCAGCAAGCATCCCAAGCTTTGGAATGAACATTTGCACTACATACAACATGCTTACAATCGTGCCAAGCACTCTTCCACAAACACCTCACCGTTTGAATCTTGTTTTGGTTACTTGCCAAAATCACCTCTTGATTTCAATCTTGAGAAAGATGTTGCCATTGAGGGACATAGTGACATTGACAAAGCTCGTTCATTCATTGAAAGAATTCAGCAAATACATCAGTAAATTCAAGAACAGCTTGAGAAGAGTCAAGGCAAGTACAAGGAAAGACACAACAAGCATAGAGTCGATCACAAGTTTCAAGAAGGAGATGAGGTATGGCTGTACATTAGTAAGGAAAGGATGCAAGGAGAAGGTAGAAAGCTGAAGCCTATTCGTTATGGTCCATTCAAAATCCTCAAGAAGGTTCGAAATAATGCTTTTCAGTTAGATTTGCCTTCCTACATGCAAATGTATTCTGTTGTCAATGTGGAGAACTTACGTTTGTATGAACCTCCTTTGATTGCTGATCATGAAAATGCTGTTCAGCTGCCATCTATAGAAGATTTCTCGCCAGAATTCTTAGATGAGCTGAAAGAAGATACAATCCTTGACAGAAGGACATGCACTTCAAGGAGGGGCAGTGTAGATTATGTTCGGGTTGGTTTCAAAGGCAGAAAACCGAACAAGGAAAAGTTGATGGAGGTGGACAGAGAGAGGGAGCTGTACCCTCACCTCTTTAACAGGTAGTTGAAGGCTTTTGGGGTCCAAAAGCTTCCCAATGGGGAGGCGTGATCAGGTGCTCATGTCCTAAGTGTCGTAAAATGCTCAAAATTTAAAGTGCTTAGAACTAGTTCAAAGTTGAATGACTGGAAAGTGCTCGTCTTCTCGATTCCGGCATCGCAAACGGTTCGAAAAACAGTCGCCGTATGAGGAAGTTATGGCAAAAAGAATAATTTGTCCATAACATTAGAAATTTTAATTTTTCAAAAAAAAATTAAAAAAGGAATATTTCGCCGGGCACGAAATCCGAGGAAACCACCAAACATTAAATGTAGCTGCAGTTAAGTTGGCAAAATTTTGGCAGGAGCGCCAAATTTGGCGGACCCGCCATAATTGGCGGAGCTAACTGGAGTTAACTAAAGTTAGCTGGAGTTTTTCTAGGGGCAAACTGGAGAAACTTTAAATGGCCATAACTTTGGCTAGGAAAGTCGGGTTTTGGACGAATTTTTTTTTGATTTTGGGTATTTTCGACCTTCTGAAGCCATTGGTGCAGGTCTTACAGCCACCTGAGGTCATTTGCAGAGGTTTTGGAGCCATGAAAGTTCTAGGAGCCACCAGGGCCCATTTTTGTGAAGACTGTATAGGGTTTCAGGTATCCATTGGAGGTGATCCAATAGTCAATCCTGAAGGATTCAAGTGTTCTGAATCCATTTTTACCATCTATTTCTCCTGTAGATGCTTCTATTCATCTGTATTTTCAATTTGAGAATTTAATAAAAATAAGGACACGCCCGGTTGGGAGCTTTGGACCCAGCAGACGTAGCCCTCGAGGGGGTGAACTGCTTTATCAACTTCTTTTGCATTTGTGGTTGATTTATTTTGCAGATCAAATTAATTTTAATGTGTTAAACAGTAAAAGGAAATAATTCTGCTATGATTAAATGGGTCATGAAAAGCTGCAAATTTTATGTGTTTTCTTTCTGCAAGACATGGAAATCTTTTAAACATGTTTAATTCTGAATTGAATACCTTGCAAACAAATTTCAAGTAGTTTCAAATTCAGATCACCATCACACCATCCATATTTGGGGTTAACGCTACCAATCCATCATGTCAGTGTCGCCGATATGTTCAAGAGAAGTCGCTCAGAGAATTCACCTGTGTCTCATCCACTGCAATACATTTACGCTCCATTCTTTCATGACCGCCACCCTGAACCTTATGTCATCAGATCGTTTTCACCTCCATTAAAATCATTTGCTCTGTTCCATGTCATTGATGTGGGATTCACTAAGGCCCTCCTATGACAAATCGCTTCTTGTCGACATCATCTCATTATCCAAGAAGTCGATCTAGGAACAACCCTTTCAGTACTTTGAAGCTTGCATGCCTCAATGGCAAGTTTCTCACTTCCGGCGACAGGTTTACATCAATGGCCTTCGACCGAAAGATTTTGCGTGGTGTTCGACGCCAAGTCCCTTATTCACACCACGTGAATTGTACTATAGTACCTTGAGGGTCATCATCATTATCGGTGATTCCTCTCGCGCCTGTTAACAACTTACATCATTGGCTGGTAATCAGGCGATGTCTTTCCATGTTCGACTCCAAAACATCTCTCACATGGATAGACTTGTAATTTGAGTGAAGATCGAATGAGATTGAAGACCCCGGATCTAGTTTCATCCATCCGGGCTGCGATATATATTCAAGAAAATAAAGACATTAAATGTACATCATTGTTCCACAGATAATCATCCAATCCAAGGGATGATGGCTCTACCAGAATCATCAGTCTGCACTCAGACGATTGTCTGTCTTATGTACATGAAAATGAATTTATAAAGCTGAGCATGGGAATGCCTGCCTCAGCTAGATCATGAAAATATTATGAAGATAATGTATTGTATTGTATCTTATTACAGGTCGCCTTCCAGCTTGAAAAAACTTCGGATCCTCATGATAAAGCATTTCACCCGACATCAAAAGATTAACGACCTCATGCTTTAGGGGGCAACTATTATAAACATTTTTGGGCACTGCAACCCCAATAATAAATGTCCATAAACCAAGGGCTCGTAAGTCCCTAAAAGTGTTGTTCCAACCCCTAAAAGAACAAGGTCAACTGATTACAACATCTCCCAGAAGTTCTCCATGAAAAAATACTCAGAACTGGTCAAAACTGGACCATCTCACCTGCTCCATGGTCAAAGTGCGCTGCATCCCACCTAAATGCACATGGGAGGTGCGATGCATACTGAAAAGCCCTTCTATAGGGTGCGATGGGCGAGAGTGGACAAATGGCAGGGTCAATCTGTGAGGTGGAGGATCATGGAATCTTCCAGAAACTTCTCCTGTGACACTTGCCTCTCCGCATTCGCCCAGGGATGAGTAAGAGATAATCAATCTCCAAGTGGAATCAAGAACTATCAGAGAGAGGACACTAATCAAACCTCAGAAGCTGACTCACCCCCCTTGCAAACATCTATATATGGATCCCTCATCCCAAAGATCCAGAGGCTGGAATTTTGTATCTTGTAAGGAAGTGCTGATGGTTTCTTGGTGTAACATCATAGTGTTGGGTGATCTAAGCTTTTCATGAGGTGAAGAAGGGCTTTCTTGCTGAGAGGATGACGCTCGGTCAGAACAATTGGTTGTAATCCTCTTTGCTATTCTTGATTATTAATAATGCTATTCGAGTTTTCCTCCACATTCTTGTATGATTGATGATATATGCATTTGTGTGGTCAATATATATTTGGTCCTATATTGTTTATGATAATAGATATTTGTTCTTGGATAGTGTTATGTTGCTTTGATTCTACAGGTACTCTTTGAAGCTGGGTAAACGAGGAAGCAAGTGGCAAAGGTCTATCAGAAGGGAGAGGAATCAAGCAAGGAACCAAGTGCAAGACAGAGGTTGGTCTCCTTCTTTCCCCTCTTATCTATCTCTCGTAAAGGAAAACAAAAGTGGTTTTAGTTTTTTTGTTTCTAAGGTAGCTACCAGCCTTAGTGGGTCTAGCAGCTCTGCATAGACACTAGATTTCCCGATAACAACCATACATCAAAAAGGTTGCGACAAAATATTCTGCTATAGCCATAACAGATGGTATGGTCTAGGATGTTGACTCTGCCATAGTCAAATGTCAAAATAAGTTTCGTAATGAATCAACAGGTGTCTGAAAGTAATCAAGATCAAAAGGAGTAGTAAAATGAGGAGTATAAGGATACATATGCAGTCTAGTTCCAAAATGGAATGGAGTTCTGGGTGATTCTACCTCAGGTTCCTCTTCTATTGAAATCAAACCAGGTGGAAGAATTTCACTGTCTGGTTCATAAAAGATTTCTGGTTGTTTTTGAGGTAAAGAGGAGGTCTTGATAGTTACGGATGTCTGAGGATCTACCGGTTGATCTTCTTCCGGTAAGGTAACAACTTCTAATTGTTCCACCTCAAGATCCAAATGTTCTGGTAAAAGAACAAGTTTAGGTTGGGCTTCATGAACAACTTCTGGTTCAAAAGTAACTTTTGATTGAACAGTGATGGGTTCAGGATCCAGTTTTGGTTGAACAAATTCAGGTTCAAAAGTAATTTTTTGTTGAACAACTTCGGATTGAGAATCAACTTGTTGTTGAACAACTTGGGTTACCATTTCACTAGATTCAGTTCTAGTTTCCTCAGCTAATTGTGGAGATTCCACTTCAGTAACAGATGTACGAGTAACCGTAGAAGTAAATGGGGTCACGATACTTACTGGTATAGGTGTTTCTGGTAATTCAGATGAAGAAACAGATGCTTGTGAAGTACTAGATCCAGTTAAATGAGACCGCTTTGACTGAATATGTGTAGCTTCGGGTGGTAAAGGTGGTTTACTCGCTTCTCTCCACGAACGACAGGGTAAGGGTTGATTTTCCTCCACGATTGCTAATTGATTTTATTACAAAAAGAAAATAAACAAAAAAGGGTAAGCTATGCAAAAGGTTTACCAAGAAACTATGAACTGCAGAATACCTCTTGACGAACCATGAAGTACGGGTAGGCAATCTCCCCAAATGCGGTGTTCGGTATATCACAGTGTACAAGGCGGCTGACTCGATTACCTAAGGATGGATAGAAACCTAGTGTTGTCCTCCCATATATAACTGAAAGTACGTGGAGGTCCAATCCATATTAGCGCTGTCTAATGCAAAACGCACAATGAGAGCATTCCCATATACTTTACATATTGTAACACTGCCCTATATACCTGAAGGTATGTGGACGAGCTACGATATACTCATGTACGTGGAATGAGATATCACACTCAGGATGTATTGGATACAAGTTAGTGACAGTTTCTATGTTTTATGATGTCAGAACAAGTTTGTAGCCTAGAACCTCTAAATGTTATTCGTTAGGTGACAATGCTCCATTAGGTAAATTGAGGTTAATTTTAAGTTGATCTTGATTAGGAATTTTCCTTTCAAGGTTCACCATGTGATGTATTTTCAATTCCTAGAATGCAACTAATATGATAAGAATTCTTTCCATTCAATTTAACAATGAAAATCTTAGCTAATAGGGATAGAGCAATCAGATTTCTTTCAATCAAAGAGCAAAGAGCACAATCTAATGCAATTTCCCTAAACTATTCCTATGAGCACACACAAAATTTTTCAATGCATGATGCAAGTTTTTATTTTCGATTCCCTTAATGTTATGATGAACAAAAAAGGAAACTAATGCACATACAATCAATCAATCTTTAACAAGAACGAAGACTTTACAACAGTTTTGTTTTGAAGGAAAGGAATACTTTTACGACACTTTCTTTTGAACAAAGATTAATCAACTATAATCTAACTTTGACGATGAATCGATAATGACAAAGAAATCATTTAAGAAACATTAATCAATAAAGTCAAAGTAGGGCTAGCAAAGGAGATACAATCTTGATTTCAGAGACATGACATTCATTGATCATTCAGAAAGCAATCAAACATAAGAAATTTCGTAAAAACCCTATCCAAAGGTGGAAGAACTGCCCCAATGAGGATCAACACAGTCTTGAATGGGAGACAATGCGCTTCAGAGCACTTTCCCTAAGCCAAGGGTGCTTTGCAGTGCACTGTGTCCCTCACAAGCCTGCGCTGGTGACAGTAAGCCATTTCAAGAGGCAACTAAACACAGTTTTTGACCAAAATTCACTTCAACAAGACTGAAATACAATCAATGAAAGGAAGTAAGGGCTGCTAGAGTGTCCTAGGATGTGATAAGCTACTTGGAATGATGATCATTCCCCAGTATGGTCGCCAATTTGTTATGAATAATTTGGTATCTATGGATAAATACTAATTCCCTAGATAAGTAGCCATATCTAGAACAACAATTTAATGCACTTTAACCTTTTTCTATAAACAATAGATAAGACAAAGAGAATGAGAGGACCTACTTGTACTTTTTCTTTCCTCTTGCTTCCTTTGTATCGGTCCTGTCACTCCTTCTCGTGCTTAACACGCTTGAGAAGTACTCGTAAACATCAATAGAATGTTGGCATTATAATACAAGTGTTGTCCTTGATGGCAACTCACTTAGATGAAAGGTCACAGTACAACAGGTTAACAACAAAGAATTAAAGATTAGACTACAAAGAATGAAGAAAGAGAGGTATACACAAGTTCACCTTGACCAAGGTGCGTATACACGTAGGTTCACTGTATATAAGTCACGTATACGTACACATGCACTTTCACAGAAGGAAAAACATCTATATGTTGGAAAACTAAGATGATGGTCCATGGTATTTGGTCCATGGTATTTTGATCCATGGTATTGGTCCAAGGTATCTGGTCTGAGGTATTGACCGTAGGTATTGGTCCTAAGTGGTTTTGGTCCATGGTATTAAGAAAGGCCTAAAAACTATAAAAGGGGGAGAAGATCATTAGGCCAGGCGTGCAAGTATCGAATATCTGATGAAGTGAGAAGATCTAGTATGCAAGTTATTGACTCATGGTGCTATGATTGATCTGAACCAGGGATGAACCTTAGCGGTTGATGGAGGATAAGATCTAATGATGGATCGAGATCTTAAGGCTTGAAATGAATTATCTTTATATGGTTTTATCATGTTTATTCTAGATCTGAATATTGACGCATGTGTTGTTCTGTAAATATTATGATCTGGGTATAACTAAAGTCTGGAATAGCTATAGAATTATGAATTAATATTTGCAGATGTATACGCTGGTTGGCTTTGATAAAAGTCCGTATACACGCAGGTTCGACACATGGAAGTAGCATATACCATATAAAATTTGTTTCAGTTTGCTATTGCAGAATTCTGGGTTCTGGTTCTTGTTAATGTATTTTGGTGATAGTATTCTGAATGATCAGATTGATGGGTTATCAAAGTGATTGATTGATTCGGTTGTGGTTGGTTCAAAAAGTGATTGATAGATGAAAATGTATTTGATTATTGAATTACACTTATGATGTTGTTGATGGATCCAGTCTGAAAATTTATGAAACGTGGTCCTTGGAGGAAGAAAGAAGGTCATAGCCTTCTGTAGGTCGTAGCCTACATACTAGTAAACATATCAACTAGTACAAGAGTTAGGGGGTTGTATCTCCCTTCCAGGAGAAGCTGGAGAATGAGAGAAGGTTGTAACCTTCTGCAGGTAGAAACCTGCATACTGGTATAAGTCTGCACCAGTACAAAATTGTAAACATATTTTCTTATTATTAAAAGAAGATAGAGACGACAACAGCAGGTGGTTTTCACCCACATTAGGTTTCCACCTTATATCTTGGTGTTCATGTGTGTTGCTTATGTGTGATTCTTTATTATGCTTTTACTGTACTGTCTAATAAATATCTGATATACTAGTTAAAGTTCAATGCATGATAAATTGGGTAAATCAAAAGTTCTCTGCATATACGCTGGTTGCATACACGCTAGTTCACTTAGCTGAAGTAGCGTATACAAATATGTTTTGAGAATTAAATTATTGTTGGAAATAATACTGATTCACCCCCCTCCCCACCCCTCAGTGTTATTTCCAACAATTGGAATCATAGCCTTTACCCTTTATGACAGCAGGAGTGTCATTTCCAAATTACATATTCTTTTCCTTTTCTAAGGCATTATATGAGTGAAGGTTTTCTTTGTCACCTGTCATGTGTTTTGAGCATCCACTATCGATGTACCACTGATTTTATTGTCCTTCTGCATACAAGGCTATACCATATCTTTCTGTTTGAGGTTCTTTCTTTCTCCATATTTTTGGATTTAATGAAGTTTGCTCCTTTTGAGATATTTGACGAAATTTACTTTTGCATTCAGATTCTTCATGGCCAAAGTTGTTACAGATTGAGAATTCTATTTCATTTTCAAGAAGAGAAAAGTTATTATAGGAACTTTTCTTGATCCCTGTCACATTCCTTTGATTTTGCACTTCTCTAGTCATGATGGTTTTGTAAGCAACACATTGAGCAACTTTGTGTCCAAAATTATGACATGAACAACATTGACCATTAAAGAAGTTCCTGCGATTATCAAATCTATTGACCTGGTGATTGTAGTTTCTATTGATATTTATCTTTGAAGCAAATTGAGTATGATTTACCTGAGGTTGGTTGTGGCTTCTGTTCATCCTTGAAGCAAATTGAGCCTGATTTACCTGGTGATTTGCTTTATGCCTTTGCTGACGATTGTCATACTGTTTACTGTTCTTTGCTGCATCAAGATATATTTTAGTGGAAGTTGACGACTTCTATGATTGAGATGCTTCTTTAGTATATCCCAGACCTGTCTTTATCAGAGGAGAACACTGCAATTTGATAATTTCATTTAAGGTTTCTGGTCCTTTAGCAAATCTAAGATTGAGAGATTTTGTTTTCTCAAGATCCTTTCTTAGACCCACAATTTCACATTCTAGTTTTTCATTGTGTTTTTCTCTTTCAGCAAGTTGATATGTCAAGGTATCTATAGTCATATTCTTTTCTTCTAAACAAATTTTGAGTTTAGAGATTTCTTCATGAAGGTCATCTTCTTCTAAAGCATCCCAAAAATTATCATCTTCATAAGCCATTAGAAGTCTATAGTCATTACTATTTTTATCTTCATCACTATTTAATAAACCATCGCTATCTTCATGAGTATAGTAACTTTTTTTACTTACACTTTTTTTTCTATTCCATTTTGCAGATTCCTTCCCTTTATCATATTTATCTTTATGAGGACATTTGGCAGCATAATGATAGTTTGTAGATCTTTTTTTTCTTCTATCGCAAATACTTTTGATTCAAATTTAGCAGACAAGGATCTTAAAACTTTCTCAACTAAGGTAACTTCCTTTATCTCTTCATCCAGATTCTTCATGCAATTAACAACCTCATATATACGTAAGAGGTAACTAGCTATACTTTCATCATTGTGCATATTAAGAGTTTCATATTGAATTCTGAGAGTTTGCAGTTTAGCATGTTTTACCTGAGAGTCTCCTTCGTAGCTTAGAATGATTTTGTCCCATATTTCTTTGGCTGATTTGAGCTGCATAACTTTGACAAACTCTGATTGTGATAGAATTTCCAATAATGTATTGAAAACCCTGGCATTGGTTTGATATTACTTTTTACCTTCCGTATCTGTAGGAATTGCTGATGGAAATGTATATCCTCCTTCCATGATTTCCCAGACATCTGTTCCAAGTGATTGTAGATAGGCTGTGGTTCTTATCTTCCAATAAACAAAGTTTCTCCTATCAAATGTTGGCGGTCTGATGGATCCCACGCTTTCTTGATTACTCATGATGATGGATCTCCCTTCAAGTGATTAAGCTTCTTCTGAAGAACCTTCTTTGATTCCAATTTTTTGGAGTTCTTGTACCTTTGATCACGGTTTCTCCTGTATCAAGCTCATGAGCAACACATCCGTTTGATTGAAACACCACTTCATTTCCTTGATCACACATTTGAATGATACTCAACCAATCAATTCAAGATATATATTGATTACAAGTAAATGGAATTAGATACATTCACACATATGAGCATTACATATCAAGATAAGCATATGGAAAAAAGTGTAAATATTTTATTGAATAGAAGGAAGAATTACAACCATGAAGCCTGATTCGAAGTCACTTCTCCAGCTTTGGTTCCATCCACATCACATCATAAGCATGCCCATCCGGCAACATAACGACACTTACAATAGTCTCAATTCTCAAACTAACATTATCTCCTTACAATTAATCAAAGTATAGCCCCTTGATCACTTAGAATAGTGCTCAATTTATAGGAAGATGCAGGAGGTTTTGTCATCAACTAGGGTATTGAATGGCTTTCCATACTTAGAATTAGTTCCATGGAGGAAGGGATGAGAGGATAGGATGTATCTTAACTCATTCCTCATCCATTTTCAAGCTCATAGGAGATGATAAGTGTGGGAATATTCTAGAAGGCTCCAGAATATAAGAATATTCCCCAAACCCTATGTGAATTTCACTCAAACTCGCCCAACACAGGTCAAAGAGGGCCTAAGTGCTCTGCAGAGCACCCTGTCATGGACTTCACTTCTCCCTACCTATGCTGGTCCCTATAGAGGACATTTCAGGATGTCTTCAGGCCATGAAACTGTCTAGGAAGGAGGCATTCAAAAGGTTGACTTGTTTAGGGCATGTAGAAACTGAAATTAGGGTTTGATGAGCCCTAAAACACTGATCTGGATGATGGGAGTGATGTGTCCAAATGGATCTGTAACACTTGGACTTTGGGTTATCATTTTTAAGCCTCTCATATGATCTCTGCCACGTCACCATCACCTTTGATCCTATGATGTAAAATGCTACCAAACTCCGGAGTCGTGTCATCCACATGTTCAAGAGAAGTCTTCCTACTTGTACATTGTCTCATCATATGTCACCATCTTGGATTACTCTCATTCAATGTGTTTCCTGTTTCGTGTCGATGATGAAGTGTTAATTATGACCTTCCTTTGACAGATCACTTCCTATTGACTTTAGCTCGTTATCCAGGAAGTTGATCTAGAAACTCCCCTCTAGTACCTTAGAGCTTGCATGCCTCAATGTCAAGTTCTTCACACTCGACAATAGGTTCTCTTCATTGGCCTTCGATCAAATGATTTCGCAGGTGTTCGACTTCAGTTCCTTATTCACACTTCATGAATTGTGTTGATAGTACCTTGAGAGCCATTGACATTATGGGTGGTTTCTCTCATGTTTGTTAATGGTTCACATCATTGGGCGGTAATCAAGTGGTTTTCTAGCATGTTTGACTTCAACACCTCTATTCACATGTTAGAATTTGTACTTTGACCGGGTCATGTTGGAATGAAAGACCCTGGGCTTAGATCACAAAAGTCCAGGTTGCGAGGAGTGACGAGTCATTCATGATTATATAAATGGTTCTTTAGAAAGATGGCTGTGACCATGATGTGGGTATCATTTTTTATCCCCTCAGTCGGATGGCTACGTCCATGCCGAGGATTCATGCACATGATCCTTTTTTTGATGGATAAATGCACCTATAACATGTATTCATGTATTGTTATATGCCTCTCTGATTTATCAGGCATGACTATGAGTTCAATATGTATATGTATGTTTGACTTGTAGGTTTTCTGACGATGTTATCTGATTCCATGCATCTACTCATAAAGCATTTCACCCCTCACTCTTGTTCAACCTTCACGCTTTAGGGGGCACCTGTTACACAACATTTTGTCAATGTCCATGTACTCTCTGTTCCTTGATATTGGAGCACCTCTATGGTAAACCCTGTGTACTTCCCTATCATGAAGAACATATCTCTAAGTCACTTTCCATCTGCAAAGCATTTTCCCTTTACATCATTTCCAGAGATACTTCCTTTAAACCTAGTTTTAAAGGTCGGAGCTATCCCTCAGTTTCTTCCCTGCGCCGATTTTCTGAGAATAACATTGAGCCTCGCGTCGATCAGCACCGTTATCCCTTGATTACCCACACCAATCCTCTTCTGGAAAGTTTTTAAAAATAGGGTTGAAGCTTCCAGATCTAGAAGCTTTGTGGGCAGAGGTCTGGTAAATGGTTAGTCGAGATAGAGCATGAGAGAGATTGTTTGGGCTCCTTTCCCCTATTAAAAAGGAACTAACCCAAGATATAACTCTTCCTCCCATCATAAGAGGAACCATATCCCCTCTCTCATTCCTATATAATCCCCTGCTATTCCAACCTTTGCTAGCTTTAGATGCAGCTTGGATTTAGTTTGAATTTAGCTCTTAGTTTATGCTTGTTAAGAGCTTGTTAAAGGGAGAATAAATTGTAGATTGTTTTGGTGTGAATAAGGAGAAAGAGACCTTAAACTCCCATGATTGAGGTGTTTGAGGAGATGTTAGAGTGATGCTTGGGACCTAGACCTATCGAAGGAAACTTGCAATGCTAAGGGGAGGGTTGTACTTTCCTTTTTTCATAATAATACAACTGATATTTTGTTTCATGTATCAATCACATATGGTATTTGATAGCTTAAGACTCCTTATCCTCTTAAGTAGGTTGAATCTATTGTATGCTATCATGTGTGCTTTGGTTTCTTGTCTATTTGTTTCAAGTGCTTGATTGACATTAAGGAGTAGATCGCTGGAGCAAAAACACAAGGACATCATTGAACAAGGATAAGTGATACAAGAGGTAGGATCTTATCTATTCTCAATCTAAGGGAACTTATGTTAGATTGTCTTGTTTATGGCTAGACCCTCTCCCTTGGGCTAGAGGGATTGTCTCTATCCACATATAAAACATTCACGATATATGCATGAAAATGTGTTTTCCCAATGGGATTCAAATATTAGGAGAAATATCCAAGATACATTGATAGAATGAACACCACTAGCTCTAATAATGGAGCGTTGAGCCACTACTCACTCTCCAAAAGAAGTATCTTCCTCTCTAGGGCTTGGATGGAGACACCATTGTTAAAAGTCCTCTCTTTGAGTAATGAAGCCTCTTTTATAACAAAAGGAATGACCTTTCATATCCCCATGACTCTTGAGCTTCCTCATGCCTCTTAGACTTCTAATGTGACCTTTGGACTTCTAAATGACTTTTGAACTTATATGTGAATTACAAAATTCTCCATGTGGCTCTTTTTTTCATATATGACTCTTGAAATTCCACATATTTACAGTTGCAATATTTTCCAAAATTACATCATGATTTCAACATCATCATGTGACGACAACATGAAAAGTCAACAATATTGATGACTTGGACTCATGGTGGATTGTACATAGATTTCTTTGATAAGTGATGACACTTCCACTATGTCTTTAATACTCCTAAAAGATCTTGCATTGTTGTTTCCATCTCCCTCGAAAGGGTCTTGAGAGATCTTGGAGTCTTCATGAGTCACTTTGGTGATCAAGATCAATTATTCTTTCAATTATTGCAACATGGTGCCTTTATTTTTAGGATGCTTCCTCACAAAAAATTTCTTGTCATATCTCTTCACAAATATTTTCCATGCTTCATTGAATACCCACATGTGTAGATCATGCACGAAAAGCAAACATTAGCCAAAAAAGCTCATGTTCTATCATTATTCATGCAAATTATCTGTTTGTCACTCAATAGTGTGCCAAGGGGAGAGATATAATCTTTCTGGGCACAAGATGTACTTGCAAGAGGCAAGGAGGAGTTTCATTTATCACTGATAATGTGTTGTGCACTCAACTAGAGGAGCAGGAGGCTTGATGGGTGTAGGGCACAACTTCAAGGGACAAGGATACATGAATTTTTCACTAAGGATGCACTGCACACTTTGTAGGGAGGGTCAGGGCCACAAGGAGGGCACATGGCATATGAAAAAGGCATAAATTAGGCCTCACTTCCCACTGAGAGTGCACAGTACGCCCAACTAGGAGATAGGGACTAGGCTTGGCGCAAGGCGCATAGACAAGCAACAAGGAGGAGGGTTCGTGGAATAGGAGTGTTATGTGCATTGGAGAGAAGCCTCCTAGGAGTAGGGTGCATTAAAAACTAACAAGAGGGTCTCCACTAAGCCTTGGGAGTGCACTGTGCGCTCCTCATGGCCTAGAAGGTAGGATTGAAAAGTTAGAAAATTGTCTGTCTAAAAGGGTGGAACCTTGAAAGATACACAGAGTTAGGAGGAAAATAAAGTGTGACACATCTTAACTCATTTGTAAAACTTAGGTAGGACTTAAAAATAATAACTATACATTAAAACACTAGTTCACACACACTCACCAAGTATAATAGACCAAGTATGCGCAGTTGTGACCAAAAAGTGTTGTTTTGTGACCAGAAAGAGTATTATGACCATAAAGTGCATTATTGTTACTCTTGATGATCCAACGACACTTAGAAAGGAACATGGACACTTAAAACATGTGTATAAACATAAAATGACACTCTACGACCAAAAGCGACACTTCACATTTTAGAAAGTAGGCTCCAAAACTTGAATATAGCAAAATTTTGGAGGGTGTTGTAGCAACAACAACACTTGGTGACACACTGGACGAAATTCAACTTTGCTATCTAGGAATAATTTTTAGGAAAGAATTATCCCTTCATGATGTATTTATTCATCGATGGGTTTTCCTTGGCCTCCCTAATTACCCGGTTATAGATGTAGTACCCACTTTCTCTTTCTTGGTTTAAACACAATAATTTTTTCCACTTCACAATTGTTTTGATCTAGGAAAAGGGTAACATGTAATTGCGAGTTAAATATATTTAGAGTATTAGTTTTCATCTGTGGTCGTGCTTTGTTTCTAGTAGGCCTATTCAGTACTTCGACAGAGTCACTATAGAAACACAAGCATTGCTTCACTGCCAACAAGCCTGTTCAATACCCCACGAAGTTACTTGCTTCAGCTCTCTATGTAGGAAGCATCTCTCTTCATCACCCTTTATTTATCTTACTTATGGAAATGTGCTTAGGCAATTATTATTTCACTAGGGTGGAAGAGGGATCCTGATTTATTGAGAGCAAAAGAGGTTGTTCCTTGATAGAAGGGTATATATCTACCTCTGATATAGGTTTTCATGCTATTGATTTCCCCTTTCCCTTCTCTACTTGATTGGATTAGCATGAAGAACACAAAATAATTCAACACCAAGTGAAGGAATAAGGATTCTGAATAGACATGGTGTCATGGTTATACTCAAGGATTTTCCTCTTGAATGTATCATATTTTCTGTGTGGACATTACTTGACTTGAGGCATGTCTTAAACAAAGAATAATAACTAACAGATAGCCAAGCATTGTGGTTGTCACAATCCTTGTTTGTTTCACCACATAGTCGTTTTGATCCATACATACATTCACACACAAAGGTCATATTTATGTACATTGGAAAAACAATAGAAAAGGGACAAGACATCACAAAACAAACAACAAATACAAGGAAATAAATTCGTACAAAAGGAACGCAAACTAAGGCTGCTACTGGAAGTAGTGCTTAAGGTCTCGGCCATTAGTGAGAAGAGGTTCAGTCCTCCAGTCTAAAGATTTCAACTTTTAATAATTGTGGCCAAGTTCTTCAATGATGGTATATGGTCCAATCCACAGAGGTTGAAACTTGGTGTGCTTCCCTTTCTCTTCGTGGGATTTGTCCCACTTCAATACTAAGTCACCCACACTAAAATTTTTATTCCCTACGAACTTCTTATCAAACCAACGCTTGATTCAGTTTTGACGGATGACAAACTTTTCTTTTGCTTTGAGCATTTCTTCCTCAAGATTAAGGAGAGTGTCTATCTGAATTTGAATAAGAAGACAAGGTTTGCCCTGAGATTCTTGTGAAATCTACAAGGGGAGAAGATAAATGTTTAGTTGAAGGATAACATCTTTTCCATATATAAGGAATTCTGGAGAGGTTTTTAGCGAGGGTTTAGGAGTGACACAATCAACCCATAATGCATTCACCAAAGCATTGTGCCAATTCTTCTGCTCGTAGAATTTTTTTTCTTGATAATACAGATAAGGTTATTATTTGTGGAGCTAACCAAACCGTTTCCTTGTGGGTAATAGTTAGATGCATGCTTCAAAAAATACCATATTCTAATATAAACTGATAGAACATTAACAAAGAAAAATAAGTTTCATTATCGAAGATAAGTGATGTAGGAATTCTGAACCTGGTTATGATTTTATGCTTGATAAATGAATGAGTATACATCTGTATTTCCTATTCCCACCTTGAATTATCTTCTTTTGGTGAATTCATTGCTTCAGCTGCTAGTCGAGAAAGACCATGGCCTTTGATAGTGTGAACTGGTTTGAACTGAAGATCATATTCTTGTAGTCACATCATCCAATTTTCCTTCCTTTCACCCATCTCTTGATGTACAAACAATGTTCTAATAGTTGGATAAGGCACATAGATAATCATATGAAATTTTAGGAGGTAAGGCCTAAAATGTTTGAATGCCTTGTAAATTGCACATTCTTTCTTATCAATAGTGAGATAATTCAATTCATATCCATATAAACCAACACTCATGAAAGACATAGGTCATTCATTCCCTTGATTGTATTTCCATGTTAGTATGACAATGATAGACGAATAAGAACTGAAAGTATATAACAAGAAATATTTGTCAAAGTCTAGACTCTATAAGGTTGGAGCATCAACAATGGTTTTCTTGATTTGGGCAAAAGCATCTTTCTCACTTTTATCCCATTTATATGCATCATTCTTTTTTATCATCTCCTGTAATGGTTTAACAATCTGTGCATAGTCGAAGATGAACTTACGTAAGAAATTAATCTTCCCCAAGAAAGATTGCATTGCCTTCTTGTTCACAAGAAAAGGGATTTGAGAAATATCTTTGACCCTTTCTAGGTCAACTTTGATTCCACTCTTAGCAATGATGTGTCCCAAGAGATTACCTTCCGACATACAAAATATGCTCTTTTTTGTATTCAACGAAATCCCATACTTGCGACATTGCTTAAAATTTTTCTTAAGGTGACGAATATGATTTGATATCTTCTTTAAAAATACAGTTACATCATCTAAGTAGACATCTACACTCTGTTCTATCAATCCACGAAATTCAATGTCCATGTCCCTTTGAAAAATAGTGCCAACGTTGATAATTCCAAAAGGCATGTGCTTAAACGCAAAGGTTCCCCACTTTTTCCTGAACGTGGTCTTCAAGTGATCTGGTTCTGCTACTAGAACCTGATTATATCCAGAAAAACCATATAATAGTAGGAACATTTCCAACCCAGATATCATCTAGAGTATTTGCTCCATTCATGGCATGGGGTAATTGTCCTTATCTATAGCCCAGTTGAGGTTGCGAAAATTGACACATAGTCGCATCTTGCCAGACATTTTTTTAACTAGAACTAGGTTGGAAACCCATGTAAAATATCAAACTCTGAAAATGATATGAGCATCCAACAATTTCTATAATTCGTTTTGAATCAAAGGCTCAAGTGTCAGATGAAATTTTCTTAATTTTTGTTGTAATGAATTTTCTGGTTTCCTTGATATGAATAACATGTTGAATGTTATGTGTATTATAAGTCTTTAAATCATCATATGTCCATGCAAATACATCTCGATACTATTTTAAGAGGAAAATGAAATCCTATCGTTCTTGAGGAGAACAACATGTACCGAGCTTTACATACTTCAGATCCTCTTTAGTTCCTAGATTGACTTGTTCATGTGATAGCGTTGAGCTTTGGGTCTTTGTGTTCACTGGTCCTCTAAAACGGTTTTGCAGGTCATAAAGTTTCTCAAGAGATACCACACCCTTGGGCATTATGTTCCCCTTTGATGCTTGAAATGCATCCTGCAAAGCCTTATCATTAGAAAAATTTTGAGGTATAAAATGGGCCTCCTAAGGAATATTATAAAATAATAGTGGAAATAATAAAATAAATTAGATTACCTCATCAAGTTTTGGAGGGAAAAAGGAAAAAACTATTTTTTCAACTCGTATTTTCAACTTATCTTCCTATTATTTTCCTCAAATTTCGAGTGGGAGAACTCGTTATATGCGAAATTTAATTTTTCATCCAATGAGTACCCATTTTGCATACTTTCAATGGACCCCACTACATGAAAAATGTGAAATACACGAGAAAACATGTTTGCAATAATGTTTTTTCATGTATTTCACATTTTTAGTGTAGTAGGGTCCATTGAAAGTATGAAACATGGGTACTCAGATGTGAAATTAAATTCCGCATCCAATAAGTACTCCTACTCTAAATTTGAGTAAAATCGTAGGGAGATAAGTTGAAAATACGAGTTGAAAAAATAGTGTTTTTTTTTTTTTTTTTTTTTAACTCCAAAAATGGTGATCATCCCCCATATTGAATCCTATTGGTTCTTATAAAGTTGATTTTTGTTGTACATTTTTGTTTTGAGGCCCAATTTTTACCTCAAAATTTCTCTAATGCGTGTTGATCTTCTTCAATAGCAGTATATTTAAACACATCTACATTGGCCATGAAGTGTAATATCTGTTGGTCATCATTAAACACACAAAAATTAGTTACGTTGTTGGGAACATATGGCTTATAAATAATTTCAATAGAAAACCCATCCTTTAATGGGGACATTTGAGCAGCTACATTGACTAATATATCTGCGGAAACATTACGTTTCCTTGGAACAAATATAATATTAAATGCTTTGAAAAACGAAACAAGTCGACATACCTCTTGTTGGTAGTTTTCAAAGCAGGTGAAACACAATGAATGGTATTTCGTACTTGTCGGATGAATATTTCTAAATCACTAATTACCTTAAGTACCTCTACCATGAGGTCTTTATCTTTTTTAACCCCGAAATGAGTGCTTCATATTCAGCAGCGTTGTTCATGCACTAGAACTCCAATCAACATGACAAAATGTACCTTTTATTCAAAGGGTTGATAAGAATACAACCAGCTCCATAACCGTCTTGTGTCTTAGAACTATCAAAATATAAGGTCCACATAACTGTAGCTACTGGGCTTATTCCTACACTAGTAGTATGCACACATATATTACAAATTTCATTAACACCATTTGGATATGGAAGGAGCTCCAACTATGTATCTGATGGTACGTGTGAAGGCTACACTTGATAACACCCATGATCAATCTCTTGAAAACAATTTCTTAAAACGACATCTACAAAGGCAACTAGCTCATTATGCCCCTCAAGGGGTGTGACTGTATACTTCATATAAGGCTCACTTTCCACCAGAATTGATTGTTTCTACCCTTGTAAGGAAGCCATAAATGTGTCTAGTTTTTTGAGAAATACCCTTATAGTTTTCTGGACTAATCTCTACTCAGAAGCAAACCATAGGCTTCATGAATGTCCACAATAACAATGTTATGCATTGGTGAGCTCTATGGTCCGATGAAAAATGAATAATAACATTATGGAATTCACCAATTTCCTGGACCAATGATCTATCCAGCTGTATGATTCATGCATTAGTATTTTCCCATTTATCATTAATTTTCTTAGCAACAGATAATGGCATAACATTTGCAGATGCACCGAATTCAATGAGAAAATTATGGACAATATAATTAAATATTTCAAATTTTAAAAGGAACGAGGGGAGGAGGGTATTAGAATTTAAATTAACAACATTGAATAAATATTCAGGAATGTCACAAGACTTATCGAACAACACTTGAGAAGTAGAAGCTTCATTAACTGTCGGGGTTTATTATGAGAGTGCTTGGATCAACAATTGACACTCTTTTGTTGTCTTAGCAAGATCAAAGATTGGAATATTAGCATGAGCTATTTTCATATCCTCAACAATAATAAACACCTTCAATCTTCACAAGTGGTGCTGAAGTATCAGGTAGTGTAGCATTGTCAGAAGCTTCAAGAGTGGTGGACTTATTCTTATTACTCATGGAAGTGTTCTTGGAAGGAGGAGAACTTCCAGACTTATTATGCAAACTCTAAGCAATATTGGGAAGTGGTAAAATCCTTCTCTACAATTTCTTTGTAAGCTCTTGCTAAGAAATAAGTCCTTTTCTTCTCAGATTATATCGATCTTTTGTTTTCTGAGGAGGAGCTTCACTCGTTGGTGGTTCATTAACACTTTTCCTATCAACGTTAAATATGACATTGAATGCGTTAACTGAATGTCCAACACCTGAACTTTCCTCAACCACAGTAGGTTCATTTTCTTCTTGACTTTGCTCAGAATACTCATTTACTAATAAATTATCTACAAAATTAGTCATCATAATATTCATCTTATGGTCCCATTGGGGACATGTATTCTTTAAATGCTTCTCCTGATGGAAAGTGAAATAGTTATCCATACCCCAATTTTCAACATTGAATACCGACTTTGAGCTCTGAGTGGACTTAGCCGATTGGTTATTATTGTTCTTCTTAAAGAAAGAAGACTTTAAAGACCTGCTACTGGTAGATGCCTCACTTGACCTTCTCTTTAACTTAGATACTTCGTTAATGAGTGACTCCAAAGACTTAGCCATGATTTCCACATCAAATGAATCATTTTCTTTGGCTTTAGTAGAAGAGGCTTGAGTTTTCCTACCAGTGTCTTTGGAGTCTTTATAATCTTCATGATCCTCGATGGCTCTAATAGACTGCAAATCCTTTATAGCTATCGCTTCTACAAATTTTAAAGCCAGTGTATCCTTAACAACTATTTTAATGAACATAGAAATATTTGTGGGCAAGGTAGTTGTATAATAATCTTTTGTTATTGAATCATGTGGTTGAACATCTATGGGGAATTTTTTCAATAAAAAAGTGAACCTTTGATTAAAATCCTTTACTTTTTCCTTTTCCCCCTTCTTAAGATTCCCGAGCTCTTTTAGCAACATGGCAGGAGTCTTGTCGTCAACAAATTTATCTGGAAAAAACTTCTTAAAGTCCCTCCAGTTGTGGATTGAACTCAGTGGAAGACTGTGATACTATAATGATGCTCTACCTTCTAGATTGTAGAAAAAAAGTCTACAATAAATGTCATCAAATCATACCTGAAGCATTACCAAATGCATGTAGAAGTCATCAATATGGTCTTTAACTTTCATCTTCTTATCAAGATCAAACTTTGAAAGTAAATTTTTCGGGTGTTTAGGCATACGATGAAGATTTCCTAGAAGAGAAAGTGGCCCTTGGGCCATCCAATCCAATTATTCATCAGCCATGTCTTCTTCTTCCTCCTCCTCTTCTCCTTCTTAATCTCAATAGTGTTCTCCCTCACCATTTAAATCCTCGTTATAATTCGGCCGTTCACCTTGTCCTGATTGTTCTTCATTAGAAAACTGAAAGTCCTCCCCTTCACCGTCTAAATCTTCCTCAATAGGTGGAAGTTCCCCTTGTTGATTTTATCTTTCAGAAGAATCAACTAAACCTTCAAGGGTTTCAATAAAAAAATATTCACTGAAGAAACCAATACATTGTTGTGAGTTGTTTCCTTATTAATCGACTTATGAGGTAGAATAACAATGACAAGGAGTAGACCAATAGCTCTTGCGAACTGATGAGTAATAGGACAAATTGTTCAAAGTTGATCATAAGTGAATTCGAAATCTTGTTCCAGACTTTGATGAGAGGACTCCCTTATCTCAAGAACGTGAGTTGGAGTTGAAATTGGAATGTAATTGCCTTGCATAGATGGTTGGATGTTAGGATGAGATGAATTGTCATCCATATAAACGCTGCCCTCCTTCTAGTGGAAAAATGTTAACGGTGTTGGATCCCTCCAACATACAAGAGGTCTCCATGATATGAAGTCCCAATTATACCTCACATCATTTGGTATAGGAGCCCCATTTAGAAATATGGCCCTACTGCCATTTACTTAAAGAATTTCCTTGGCTGCAATAGTTAGCATAAGAGAGCAATGCACGTGTACTTTTGAATGAGTAAGTAAGTATGCCTTATGAAATGTTAAATTGTAATAAGTATCAAGGTTATTTTACTTAAGGTAAACAAAAGTGATCCTTTAGAAGAAGAGTATTAATACGAATGTAATAAAGACACATGCACACACATATGAAGGAATCATTACTCATCAAGAGGAATATTTCACGTAGATGCTACCATCATTAAAACAAGTGCAACACATATTCAATAATATGAGCACCAAAGCCACCGAAGTAGTTCAATTTATTTAGTACATATGAATGCCAACATATGCTGCAAATATTCAAAGAATAGTCTTAACACATTCACGATATACACATGAAAAATGTGTTGGTCCAATGGGCTTCAAATATTAGGCGAAAGTTCCAAGATACATCAATACAATGAACACCACTAGATCCAATAGTGGAGAATTAAGCCAAAGTTAGTTTATCTTTCTAAGTGACAAGCCAATCTCCCAACTTGGTCTCACAATAGCTCTAGGCTTGCCTCCAGAAATTGTGAAATCCTTGAGGGCAAGCAACCTTGATGATAGGAATTGCGCAGTCCTGACTGAAAGTTAGCCTTGAGATCAGAAACTATGCATTCATGGAAGGAAAACCAGTACCGAACCCAAAAAATGCGCAATCCATCACCAAGCTCAGAAACTACACAGTGCACTAAGCCCGAAAGTTGCCAATTCCATAGAATTGTGTAGTATTTCCTAGCATTGTGCATGAAATTTTTTGCAGAAAATCAAGAAAATAAAGGGAGAAAAAACATCCCTAGGAAATAGGGATTTATTTTTTGTATCTCGAAGGAGACACATTGCTAATTTTAGAAGTTTTTGCCAAGGGTCGCTTTTTCCTTGATTCCAGGCATGTGCATCATAAAACCTCATTTGCTCAAATCTAGTTAACCGACGCCTCTAGAGCTTATTAACGAATTTGATCCTAGAGATCTAGCATTCCTAAAGAGATCAAGGAACCTTCAGTGGGCTCATCATTGCTTTTCTAGGTGAGTTTTGATTTTATCGTCTTTTGTCGCTTTTTCTGTCACTTTTTATCATTTCGCTTTTGTGAGTATTTTTTTGCTCATTTATCTTCATGGTTGTTGGCATTTCAACTTGTTTCAGCTTGTAGAAGTGTTATTTCAAGTTATCCCTTATCTTTGACAAGTGTTGCATCGATTTTTCTATTTTTGCAGTTATGGTCACCATTCCAGCGACTCTCCTCACATAGTTGATTTTCCTTTCTTTTGATCAATTTGTGCACTTGATCCGCATTGATTCATTCATATTTAGTCAGTTTTTCACTCAAGCTCACATCATCATTCACTTATTCTCATTTTTCACACTTCCACCGGGCTGATCTATACTTTCCTTGGCCGGATTTTGCCTTGCCCAACTGTGCAATGCGCAATCCTAAGGCTCAAGCCACAAGCTTAGCCTCCAGAATTGCATAGTGCATAGTATAGGCTGGATCCAACTATGTGTTGTGCAGTTCTAGGGGTCATCCTACCACCTTGGCCACTGAGACTGTGCAATGTGCAGTCTCTCCCAGTCCCTACCCAGGCTGGGAATGCACGTTGTGCAGTCTCAAGTCACAAGATTCATCCCTGGATGTTAGGATTGCGTAATGCGCAGTTCCCACAAGTAGCCAGTCCCTCTTTCCAATGAAAATCGTGCAATACTTCCCATCAGATGCTTGGTTTACTGCTTGATCATGCCTTGAAATTCGATTTGTTGAAGCTAATATTTGCTTTCCATGAGTATCATTTTTTTCCCACAAGTACTACACTTGTGAAGCACTTCTCTCCAGCAGTCATTGTTACCATGGTACCTTCTTCAAGAGAGACCATTAAAAGAAATACTAGGGAAGCAGTTGAGCAAGTTCCAGTTAAATTTCCAATATATGTGGACACTCAATTGTTTATAGAAAAGAGTAAAAACTAACATGGAAACAAGTCCAACAATAGTAGTAGAAGACAACAATCCAATACAAGATTAGGGAAAGGGAAAGGGAAAGGGAAAGGGAAAGGGAAAGGGAAAGGTTGATGACAAAATAGAGGGAGAACGAAGCTGCAGAGTGAAATTAGATTCAATCCTTATGCAAGCATCTTTGGTGACGAAAGTAAAGAGGAAACGTAGGAGACAAAGAATAGAGAGGAGGAAGAGAGAAAATCAGAGCTTGCAGGAAGAAAAATTGAGATTGAAGCAAGCAAGAAAAGAATTGAAGGAAGAACATGAGCTAAGGAGGAAAGAATAGGAAGAGATGTAAGAGTAGGAAGAAGAAGAAAGGAAACACTCATTGGTAGAAGAAACAACGTCGATTCAAGAAAAAAAATAACCAACAGTAGAGGGGGAGAGTGTGTAGGTTTTAACCCTATATAGAAATTACATGCATACAAATTCTAAAACACAGAAAATAAACAATGTGAGAGCATAACACATAAAACACATATACATAGATATTTCCCCTGGATCCCAAAATCGGGACTACTAGCTTGATTTTTCATTATGTTCCTTTCAATGTTACAATAAATATTTATACATGCTGAAGCATCTAATACCATGGACCAAAAACCATCGCGTCCAAAACCATGGATCAAAAACCATCGCGTCCAAAACCATGTGCAAAAACCATAGGTAGGTCCACCCAACCTAATAAAGGGTCCAAAAACAAAACTTTCCGGGGTGCTGGCCTGAACCCCATAGAAGGGGGCTACCTGCACCCCTCAAAACCCCTGTGGCCCTCTTACCACCAGAGGGGAAACTCATCCGATTCTGCTTCCCATATACACAATTTTCACAGAAATCAAAATCCAGAGAGCTATTACTCATACCTTCTACCATACCTTTACCATGAAGTATTCGAAGGCCCTTCTCTCCAATATGTCCAAGCCTTTGATGCCACAGCATGGTCTTCTCTCCAGAGACCACTAGATTTTCTGCTCCATTTGCAGGAACCACAGAACTATTGCACCCATCAATAATAGTGCTACCTTGAAGCTTGTACAGAGTTCCAATACGAACTCCCCGCATTAATACCAATGCTCCCTGAACCATTTTGCAGGTATCCTTATCGAACACTGTTTTTACACCTGCATCATCCAACTTGCTTATAGAAATCAATTTTCTAGCCAATGCAGGAATATGCAGAACACCTAGAAGTGTTCTAACCCTTCCACCTTGCAACTTCAACTTTACTTTTCCACGACCAACGATTCTAGCCTTCCTGTCATCCCCCAAGAAGACATCACCACCATCATATTTCTCATACTCACAGAACCACTCTCTATGGGGAGTGAAGTGAAAGGATGCACCTGAGTCAATCAACCATGCCTCATGATTTACATGTGTACTTGAAGAAGCCAAGTACACATCCCCACCTTCATCTGAGGTGGTTTTCACCTCTGCAGAAGGAGCATCATCAGATCCCTTTCCTTTGTCAGGAGCTTTAGATTTACAATCCCTTTTGTAGTGCCCTTCCTTTCTGCATTTCCAACACACCACTTTTACAGGTTTTCCTGGAGATTTAGATCTCCCTCTAGATTTAGATCTCCCACTCGATGACTTATTTTTGTTTCTGTTCTGGGACCATCCTTGTACAGATAAGGCATCACCATTCTAACTCTCCATATTTTTCCGTCTCATCTCCTCCATTAGCAAGGATGAGACTATTTCATCAAACTACAAGGCAGTTGCATTGCTACCTATTGCAATAGCCAAACTATCCCATGAATCTGGTAGAGAACACAACAAACTGATGCACTTATCTTCATCTGAAATTTTAATATCAAAAGATAATAACTGACTTACCACAGTATTAAATGCGTTCAGATGTTTTGTCACCGAGTCTCCATCTTTCATCCTCAGGTTATACAACTTTTTCCGTAGGAACAGTTTATTCACCAGAGACTTAGATTGGTACAAAGTCCCTAACTTTTCCCACAAAGCCTTCACCGTAGCTTCCCCTGATACATTTAGCAATACTGAATTTGAGACACACAATCGTATTGTGCTATTAGCCTTCCGATCCAACTTCTTCCATTCTTCATCAGACACTCCCGTTGGTTTAGTACCTGGATCTACCGTGACCCACTGATCTTTATCCACCAACAGATCCTCCATATTGAGTTTCCATAGCTCAAAACTCCGACCATTAAATTTCTCGATCTCTATCTTTCCACTACTCACCATCTTCTTTCACCACTAGAGTCGATCCCGCAGGTCTCCCACTGAACAGGGTCTACCACAGGCCCGAGCGAAACCCCTTAGCAACAAAGGCATCCCTTTGAAGCCAAAACATCTCTGATACCAAATGTAGGTTTTAACCTCGTACAGAAATTACCTGCATATGAATTCTAAAACAAAGAAAATGAAAAATGCGAGAGCATAAAACATAAAACACATATACACAGAGATTTTCCCTTGGATCCCAAAATCGGGACTACCAGCTTGATTTTTCATTATGTTCCTTTCAATGTTACAATACATATTTATATATGCCAAAGCATCCAATACCATGGACCGAAAACCATTGCGTCTAAAACCATGGACCGAAAACCATCGCGTCCAAAACCATGTGCGAAAATCATGCACAAAATCATAGAAGGGGGATACCTGCACCCCTCAAACCCCCTGTGACCCCCCCGCTACACAATCGGCCCAACGAAAGGGGGGGGCTCTGCCCCCCCTCTAACTCCCTGGTTAACTACGTGGGCTAGTCATGGAAAGAATATGACACAACCCAACAGAGCAAATAGATGTAGGATTAGGGGCTTGCTTAGAAGATTTAAGACTTGATTGACGTTGCAGATATGGAGTTCGAATTAGAACCGCGAGATGAAGATTTTGACCTAATGCTCAGGGAAACATAGGTCACCAATTAGTCTCCACCACCTCTAGCCACAAAGCTAGCCCTGAGTGAGGAAGGGAACATAGTTCATATGGATGATGATCTGGTAATGGATGTGTACAATTTGCCATATAATTAAATTCAAGTGAGAATTGTACAAATGCAAAGAAATAATTTTCCAGATGATCATGCATCCCCTACATTCATTAGAGAAAGGGTGATAATGGTGGACAATAGCAAGAATCCAAATGCCATTGTCGAGGCCAACTTGGCCTTTGCAAGTGAAGCAAGATCAAACACTCAGTATTTGATGACCAAGAATAAGCAACTGACCCAAAACTTGCAGGCTTCCCGGAAAAGAGATAGAAAATCTCAATGCAGCAGCACATAACATAGTATCCGCGCAGGTCTTCCTGGGGGAAATGAGAGCAATGATACTTGGTGAAGTATCAACACTTGGAGAGACCATGTAGGATCTCTATGAGGAGCTCATGACTATATGTAAGGCAGTTGTCCGCTTGCATAGATTGCAGCAGTAGAGCAAGGAATTTGTCAAGACTCTTAGGAATGTAAGAACTTCCATAATCGTTGTGCAAGAATGGAAAATGTGATACAAAGGGGCACCAATTACTTTAGTAAAGAAGATGAAGCCGCAGGTAGAGTTGGAGAAAGCAAGAGTTCGAATGTTCATTCAGAACAACAAGCAACTCAAAACATTCATTGGAAACGTTCAAGCCTCATATGTATGACTTTACAAGAATTTGGATTTCATGGTGAGAACCTACAAGATCCCATCATTCATCTCACTCACCAAAGGTAAACACAAACACCAAGTCAAGCAGGAGATTGAAGAGTACTTGGAGTAGCTGACATAGGTTGCCACCAAGGAGGATTTAGAGTTGAATGCGCAAAACATCAACTATGGAGAAACGTGTTGTCCCTTGTTTACATTCATGAACAAGGAAACTTTATTCACATGTTTTATGGAAAGTATAGATAAGGAAAGCATTTGACAACATAGTGTCTAGAGTAGAGGAGGAGAGACTGCTAAAGTTGCAAGGAATATCTTCTCTTGAATAGAACTTTGCATGCTTTTCTCAGTATAATGAAGGCACATTTCCATTAATTCTTTAATGGCATGCAATATTTGTACATCTTAATCATGACGGTATTAATTTGTCAAAAAAATATTGTGTTTTTGGTTTTCCAACTATTCCAAGAAAATTAAAGCAATGTGATGCTTGTATCCTAGGAAAAAATAACAAACGTATGTTTCATGATTTTACTTCCAAATCACATGGAAAACTTGCAATGATTCATTCTATATCTTTTGTTCCTATGGTTGTTCCTTTCAAAAATGGAAATAGATATATGATGAATTTTATTAATGATTACACCAAGATGTTTTGTGTATACTTGTTAGAAAGTAAATCTGAAGCTTCTCAAACTTTCAGAAATTTTCTTACATGGATTGAAAATGATGCAAAATCACATATTGGCTCGCTTCGTAATAATAGTAGAATACAATATACATCTAATGGATTTGAAAACTATATTTTCCAACATGGGATTCAACATAAAACTACTATTCCATACAATCCTGAGCAAAATGGTGTAACTGAAGGAATAAACATGATTATCTTAAATATGATTTTCTCAATGATATTTTAAAAAAAAGTGAAGTTAATATTTTGGGATAATGTATTTCTATGTGTAGTATATGTGAAAAACATATGTCCACCTCATGCTCTTAGAAATAAGATTCCTTCTGAAATGTAGTATGGTCGCATTCCTTTTGTGAGGAATCTCAATATTTTTGGTTCGACTTGCTATGCCTTAAGTGGATGACTCGTGGTTGAAGGCCTCCAATTGCATCCACAACACTGCCTGAGTGTGGTTGTGACCCAACTTGTCCAGTTCAGAGGGTGTGGCCCTTAGATCTAAGCCACAATTCTAGGTCAGCCTCTAGCCCACTACAAAAAACTACCTGAGATAGTTCAGAATGATACATGACATGAAAACAAGGCTAAACATTCAAACTAGAGTAAAAAACTTGACCTAAATTGAGCAAAACAAACTAGGCATTTCATAAAAAACATGGTAAACATGTGAGCTATAGGTCATGAATGCATATCTGATCATAAGAGTCTAAGATTCATGTGAGAATCACTAAGAAGGCTCTATGCCCTCTCCACATAGTTGCAACAATAATAATTAGTCCATGCATTCGTCAACCATTCATATATTCATCAAAACATGCCAAGATCCATAAGTAATATACATCACATAACCATCATATAACCAACAAATAACCAACATAGAAACCATGGAAACTCATCCATAATATCGCCAACATAATCGCTAAAAATATACATGAATCCCAATAGAAGAATAAATCTTATTAACATATGAAAATACCAACCAAGTAAAGCACTTCCACATACCAGCTGACCATAGATTGGGCTAAACCAAATCTCTCTTTCAACCAATCACCCCTATGCCATATTCCAAGCATGAATATGGGATCTCATGGAATAACGAAACAAAACCAAACCATGGCTTCCATAGGAAAAAACACCTCAACCCTCAACCAAAGTGATTCCACCTCGATGGTCAGACATCACTAATCACCAACCAGATAGGTCTCTACCCAAGTTGTCTAGGGCTCAAGGAACTAGTAACTTAATCGAAAACCTTTTAGGGCTCTAGAGAGTTTGTCCAACCTGGCTCCAGGGAATAGTAACTCAACCCACCAATGGCTCCAGAGCGTTTGCCCCAACCTAGGCTCCAGGAATAGTAACTCAACCCAAGTTGTTCTAGGGATTTTAGAGCATTTTTTCTAACCCACAACCATAAGGAATTATGAGCACCAATAAGAAAAAAATCAAGTGGAAAAAACCCCATAATAGCATGGCTATCCAGAAAATGGCATGGTAAGACTAAAACCATTGTCAATCTAGGAAAATATTCCATGCCAATGACAACACATAACCAAAAAATCACATGCATATACCATGCATCCATAAATTAGCAAAGAAATCATGCATGCAACCTGTTACTTGCAAAGCAATCTATTTTCTTCATTTTCCTTCATTTTCCCCTTAATTTCCTCCTTCTGCGAATTTGTGACCCTTCATCTTCCTTTTCTCCTATTTTCCTTTATTTTCATATATAAAATGCGAATTATTTCCACTTTTCCTTTGCCAATGCCTTTACCAATTTCCATAGGCATTAATTAATCACAAGTGATACCTGATCACTATGCTTTACCCAAAATTTAGCTTGGAATATGTATCCTATGACCTTGGTATTATTTTTGTTTACATAGAAAATAAACCAGGGGTTGTTATAGGGGTTTCAGGGTTTGAAACTAGGATAGATGACTATGGAAGAATTGATTACAAAACCTACTCACCTACTGTGGTATGTACCTTATATAAAAGAGGAAAAAGAAAAAATACACTGGTTTATCAATTACCTTCCCTCATCCTTAAAGGAATGCATAGAATATGACAATTTGAAGTCCATGGATGAATTTATTCGTAAAGAAAGAATCTATTACTAGTAAGCCAAGCAAAGGAATGAAAATTACAAGAAATGGCACAATAGGAAGAAAGAAAAGGTGCTACAAAATAATAAAGGAGGGAAAGGTGGATTGTTTAAGCAAGGCAGTAAAGGAGGTGTAGGTCAAAATTTTGACAAAAATAATGGATAGACCTAGAAATATCAAGGGCAAACTCAAGTGGGGTCCAAAAAAGGCGAAACAAATAAGGCCTTTGATGGGAAAGAAAAATAACCCTTGAAATGTTGGGGATGTGGTGAGCCCAACCTTCTACGGAATTGTCCTTATAATACAAAGGCCATACAATATCTTCATAATATACGAGAAACTTCAACTATCAACGATGTGGCCTGAAATATACGTACATTAGTACAACATTGGAGGAAAGACAGGTGGAACACCAATCCACTATGGTGGAAATAAACGGTACAATTCTTAACCGACCCGTTTTTGTGTTAATTGATCCTGGTGCTAGTTTAAGTTACATCAGTCCTAAAATCATAGAAAGTTGTAAATTAGCAATTGGAAAATTCAAAACTCCCTTGCTTATTCGATTGGTTACTGGTGAAAAAAGCCAGGTTACTAGATGGATTAAGTCTTGTCCAACTACACTCAATGGGAACTGAAATATAGTCAACTTAAATGTGCTTCCATTGGGCTATTATGATATACTAATAGGAATGGATTGGTTCGAAATTAATAAGGCCTTAGTTAATTGCTTGGAGAAAATTGTTACATGTGCAACAAATGAGGGTGAAACTCAAATTATAAAGGGAATTCCTAGATCAATGTCTATACATCAAATATCAACCTTACAGTTGAAAAAGGAAACCAAGAGAGGATGTTTATTGTTTGCAATAAAGGTTGAGAATCAAATTGAAAGCAAAATGGTTAAAACTTTAAAGGATAAAGAAGTAGTTGGGGATTTTCCATATGTCTTTCTGGAATAAATTCTTGGTTTACCCTAGAAGAGAGAGTTGGATTTCACTATTGAATTAGTGTTAGGTGTGAAACTAGTATCAAAAGATCAATATCACATGACTGTACCTAAACTTATGGAACTTAAAATCCAGTTGTAGGAATTTTTAAGGAAAGGATTTATCAAACCTAGTATATAATCCCCATGGGGTGTTCCAGTCCTTTTCTTCAAAAAGAAGGATGGAACACCCAAAATATGTATATATTTCCGAGATTTGAATAAGTTGACATTTAAGAACAAATATCCTTTGCCGCGCATTGATGACAATTTTGATTAAGTGCAAAGGGATGCAATATTTAATTTGAGTATCATCAGTTACGAATAAGAGATGAGTATATACCAAAAACTGCACTTAGAACCAAATACGAGCACTATGAATTTGTAGTGCTACCTTTCAGGCTCACAAACACATCAACCAATTTTATGTGCCTAATGAATAGCGTATTCAACAGATTTCTAAATAAATTTGTGTTAATATTCATTGATGATATACTGGCGCATTCTTAAACACTAGAAGAATGTAAAAACAATTAAATATAGTGTTACAAACACTATGAGAGAATCAACTTTATGTAAAATTAAAAAAATGTGAATTCTTCCAAAGTAAAATACAGTTTTTGGGGCACATGATTTCAAAGGAAGGGTTGAATATGGGCCCAAATAAAGTGAAGGTGATCTCTCAGTGGCTGGTGCCAAAGTATGTAGCAGACATAAGGTAATTTATGGGCTTAACTAGCTATTATCATCAATTTATAGAAGGTTTTTCTAGGATGACACATCCTATAAATTCATTGCAGAAGAAAGGCTTAATGTTTTTATGGACCCAATAGTGCCAAGAGAGTTTTGAAAGAATGAAGTATTTGTTAATAGTTGCACTTGTACTGAAATTAGTTGATCCAAAAAAGGACTTTTAGGTATGCATATATGCATGCCTTGAAGGCTTAGGAGGTGTACTCATACTACAAGGGAATGTGGTAGCTTTCGAATCAAGAAAATTAAAAGAGAACGACAAGAACTATGTTGTTTACGATCTGGAGCTAGTAGCAGTAATTCACACCCTCAAAATGTGGAGGCATTATTCGATTGGAAGGAAATTTACTTTAACTAGAGATCATATAGTCTCAAATAATTTTTCAATCATCCTGAAATGAATGCTAGACAAGCCACGTGAATGGATTTTCTAAGTGAGTATAAAATTGAAATCAAACATCTCAAGGGTAAAGAAATTTAAAATCAAACATATCAAGGGTAAAGAGTATAAGGTAGCATGTGCCTTGATTTGAAGCATAAAACAAGCATATGAAATTATAATAAGCCAAAATGAAACAGATTGGTGGGAACAAATTAAAAGGGGAGCTTCCATAGATCATTAATATAATAAAATATATGGAAACTTGCTAAATAATGTAGACCCTCAAAAGTGGGTTGACTACCAAATCAACAAACAAGGACTGCTAATACATCAAAAACAATGTATGTACTAGATCAAGAACAGATTAAGTAGCTGATTTTGGATGAGTATCATAAAAATCCCTTTGCAGAGCATATCAGGTACCAAAAATTAATTACAACCCTTAAAAAGGAGTTGTTTTGGCCAAAAATGAAGAAGGAGGTAGCAAAATGTTTGGCATAGTGCTAAGAGTGTCAACAGGTAAAAGTTGAACACCAACACCTAGCGGGATTGTTAAAACCATTACCGATACTGGAATGGAAGTGGGAGGTAATATCCTTGGATTTTATTGCAAGTTTATCTCGCACCAAAAGGAAGCATGACTCCATAATGGTGGTGGTTAACAAACAAACAAATATAACTCACTTTATTCTTGTACAATCTACTTACAAAGTTGCATAGGTGGTTGATGTTTTCATGAGATAAATTTTTAAATTGCATGGGATAACTAAGGTTGTTATCTTAGATAGAGATCCAAAATTTTGGAATGCATTGTTTGCAGGTATGGGCACTCAACTCAATTTCAGTAAATAATATCACTCGCAGCCAAATGGAAACACTGAAAGGGTAAACCAAGTCCTAGAGGACATGCTACGTATGTACTGTATGAGCCAACCCACTAAGTGGGAATATTACATTCATATCGTGGAATTTGCATATAACAATGGCTATCAAGCTTCATTAAAAATGAGCCCTTTCGAAGCTCTATCTGGTAGAAGATGCCACATACCTCTAAGCTGGAATCAGCTTGAGGATAGGGTGATATTGGGTTCTAACATGCTCCAAGAACTAAAACAGTCGGTAAAATAAATTAGACAAAATTTAAAGGAAGCTCAAGACAAATAAAAGAGTTATACTAACCGGAAAAGAACTCCTAGGGAGTTTTTACTGGGAGATCATGTATATAGGAAAGTGAAATCTAAGAAAAGTTCCTTGAAACTAGGGAACTTTGGTAAGTTGGTCCCTTAGTATTGTGGATCATTCAAAATTTTGGTTAGGCTTAGGCCAATGACTTATCAGTTATCCTTACCAGTTCATGTTAAAACAAATAATGTATTTAATTTTTCCTTGTCAAAAAAGTATGTACCTGATCCTAACCATATGATAAATTGGAATGTTGTACAAGTAGAACTGGAAGGAGAATTCCAATATGAACCTATACAAATCCTTGATCAAAGGGAAATCACTCTTCGGAAAAAAACCATTGCTCAAGTTAAATTGTAATGGGAGCACTTTGGGCCAGAAAATGCCAATGGGAAAATGAAATGAAAGAGGCTTTCCCAATGTTATTCCAAAGAAGAAGGGAATGTAAAAATACCGACGATGGTGTTCCTTTTAGGGGGGAGAGATGCAATATCCCTAATGGCTTGACTTAATACATTATTGGTTAAAGTTGAACTATGGTCAAATTGGAATATTTGAATTTATTTGTTATTATTAATTAAAAAAAATATTTATATTGGAAGAAAAGCAATGACATTTATTTGCACTAATATTCTTGATAATTTGTAAAAATCTATTGGGTATGACAAATCCATAACAGTTAGAGAAAAAGTTGGAAAATTTGGTTATGTTCCAAGAAAGGAAATAACAAAAGAGAAAAATTCCTCATTTTGGCCCATTTATTCACTCTGTAGAGGGAGAAGGAAGGAAAGGGTAACTAGAGGAAAAAGGACTGGAGATAAATGCCGTGAATTTGGAACTTATGAGAAGACGAGGAATAAATGGCGGGAGATAAGAAAACATGAATCTAGTTCTGTAGTAGGAACTTGTTATGGGAGAGAAAGAAATTAATTCATAACAACACTAGTGGCAGAGAAATATTAGTAAAATAACCCTTATATTTAAACCAAGACGTTGCTTTAGGGTTGCAGAGACCTAATCTATGAAGTGTAAAGGAAAATACTAGATCTCTGACTGGAAGGGGAGAAGATCGAGGGTAGCTAGGTGATTAGCTAGCTTACGGTTGGGTGGATTGTGATATATTTCTACATATTCCCTAGAATATTAGAAAAAATTTTAATCCAGTCTCTTGATTTTACAAGAAAGTTGTGAAATTGCAGTGTTGTAGTAAATGTGGTGAATGACTAACCCAAATGAAAAAAATAATTGTATGCATCCTATAGTAGATATAGAATGCAAATTTGAATGTGCAGGTACATGTGTTGATTATGGAAGAATTGCACCTGAATTAGTAAGGGAAGATACTAGGGAATAATAGTTAGAGAAGAAAGGTAACAAGAGAGTTGGTAAGTGAACAAACAAGGTTTTCAAAATGTATTGAAATAAGAGTAATCAATCCCGTGAAAAGTTATGAGAGGATATAATTTAGATTATTTTACAAAAGGAAGAAAAGATAGAATTATGTAGGTTAATTTGTTATGTAAAAAATTTGGTTTAACTACGAACGTGGGGTTAGTATTTTGGAATGTTAGGTAAGTTATCCCTAAATATCTTGTACAGTCCCAAAATTTGTTTATGTAAGTACATAAAATAGTCTTGTAGTCATAGTATGATGCTGCTATTATTGCCATGATATGGATGATGATTATTATGATGTTTGTTTTGGTTGAGAGTGATATTTTTATAGTTGGTGATGCTGAGTTTATTGCTGCTATGATATGCTTCATTTGTTTCTTGAGAGATCCATATATTATGCTATTGCTGAAGATTTATCTCTTATATCATTGTAGATACATGTACTTGCTGATGCTACATATAAGTTATACCTATGGTGGTTGTTATGTTTCTGCTCTTTGATGTTATGTCACTGCTTTATCTTCATACTAATTCACATGTTGCCGCTAGCTGCTATTGATGTTTTGGTCAAAGAAAGCATGAGTTTCATTTGCTTCTACTGTTTTGGGTTATGGTTGAAATAATTCAATTTTATTGATGTCATTCATTCATTTATGACATGCATATGGTTTCTCTCCATTAAAAGTCTTGGTGAAAGGTTGAAATGAAGATCCATATTTGTGAATTTGGTACCTCGTGTATCACATTGTACAATGGTGGCCTTGGTGCCTAGAAGGCATTGATGAAAGTTGTTTCTATTTACAATGTCTCATAATAGCTATGTACTCTCAAATCCATAGACATGCATTGTTCCTATAAAGCCACGTAAATATTGTTATTCATATGAAGTTATATTTGAGTTAGGAACAAGTGTCAAAAGAGAGACTCATGGGTCATGTCAAAAGTGTGTTGATGTGCATGTGATGAGAGGTGAGAAGTGTTACATCCATGTTTAGGCTACTTGATTTCATGTATTTCATTCTTGTATAATCTCTTGGAGTTCTTAAGTAGGCATGTATTTTCACATCCTTCTTATGAGTCATGGTTGGGTCATGTATGTGTCTTTCATACATGAGAGAGGAGTCATAGTTCAGCTAGCTAGAGGCTTTGTAAAGACTTATATTATCATTCATTCAGCCATGCATTATGCCCTATATCCCATTGTTCATCATTGGGCCCAAGTTGGTCAAAGCATTGTTATATAAGGAGTAGACTTCTTGCACATGACAAAGAGGCACTAGTAATAGTAGAGGTAGCATGTTCAACAGTCCAAGAGATGTTTTTACAAACCTTTTATATGTTCAGGGTGAGCTTGTATTGGAATTTATTCATTGGCTTGCATCAACTTTGTATTTGCTTGATGTTGGGATTGACAGGGGGAGTGATTCCTTCATTCTTCACATGTTGGCTTTGTTGAGTTTGTCCCTTTGCCATTGATGTCAAAGGGGGGGGAGATGAGAGATTTAGTTCTTCATGAGGTTGTTTGGATGGTCCAGCGGGGGTTACCATCAATTCCAAAAGGGGAGATTGTTGGCATTGATGTTGTGATGAGGTGAAAGTTGGCATTGATGTCAACTTGGTAGTGTAGTGTTGAGGTGATTGATGGTTGGCATTGATGAAAACCTGGGATTGTGTTGAAAATGATATGCATATGGTTGATTGCTTGATGGTGTTAGTTTTGATGGTTGGTTGGCCAACTAGGTCTCCATGTATATGATGTTTGTGATGTTTCCCTTGAGATGCCTTTGATGCTCATAAGTTATGGATTGGAATCCTGATGATGTCTAAAGGTGTTAAAGAGGTTGTCATGATGTATCAAGTTCCCCTCTACAACTGAGCTTCATGGTTGATGCCACTTGATATAGTTTCTGCACTCATGAGTTGGTTCTTGCACTTATGGTGACTACATCATGTATAATCTCAATAGGAGGTTGCAGAGATGGTTTTGAGGCTTTTCATGGATTGGACAAGCTTTACAGATGCTAGAGATGCTGAGTAAGAAGTTGGAGACAGTTTCGAGTTGAAGTTTTTGTGTTTTCCTTGATCCTCTACCCCAATCACTCCCTTGTAGGCTTGTCCATGCGATTGAGAGCTCCAGTCGTTGGTAATAAGGCTTGTCCATGTGACTGTAGTCGAGAATAAAAAATGTTGTGCTAGCGATTGTGTATGTAATACACTATTTTCCGCATTCCTTGTGCATCTGTGATGATTTAATTGTTTTTATGATATTTTTTGTTTGGGAATTTTCATAAAAGGTTATAATTGAATAAATCAACATGTATAAATGAATTTTGAAGTGTGAATGCCTTAATGGAGTGAATAGTGGAAAGAGTGGAACAAATTGTTTAAAAAGAGGAGTAGATCGACCATTGTGTGAGAGAAATGAGAAGATATTTGTGTAGAGAATAGACAATTACTTCCTACAGAAGATAATGATACAAAGGTCAAATTTATAGAGTTGTGCACACACAAAAATAATCTATTGAGATCAGAAAATAGTGAGGTGCATGGAGAGGCCAATTCTCACTGATTGTAGAGGAAGAGTTTGATCTACAACCAAAGATAGAGTTTGTAGAGTCTATTGCATAGGTTATACAACATGTATGGAGCACATGGATCAAAGATTGTTGGAGCACAATATAGTTTGATGGTCATGTCACTGATATTTGTGTTTGCATGGATTATTTGTTGTTGTAGCCTTTATGTGAGAATGTTGTCATGATTTTCTACAAGGTTTTGAGTCTATATGATAAATGTGTTGGATGTGTAGATGTGGTGTTGTTGGTTGATTGTCAATACTTGAGTTGTTTTATTGTTTGAGTCGATGCTTGAGAATTGGTTTGATGAGTTGATGTTGATGAATTGATTGAAGTTGAGTTGCATAGATTGTGGTGCAAGTGGCCCATGTATTGATTGTTTTAATGCAGAGGTTGTTGTTTTGCCAAGGTGTTCAGTTTGAAACATTATGAAATGAGGCACTAGAATATCAACAATTCAAGATAGCTTGGTGAAGAAGGGATGGGTGTTCCTTGTTGATGGTAGTTAAGAACTTCAATTGAGGAAGTAGAATTATCATAGACCAATGGGTGTTGAGTGAGGCTTGTTGGGGGTTGAGGCTTCTAGTCGATAGTTGTTCACAAAGTTGATTTAATATGAGAAACGTGCTACCGATGAATAATATTGGGAATGGGAATCATTACACTGTATCTTTATTTAAGTGAGAGGAGTGGTCTAATATCATTACATTTTCCATAAGTATGGTCTAATATCTAATAATTAATTAATTACTTTTGGAAGAATATCACTCGGAGTGGGAATCATTACATTGTATATTTATTTAAGTGATGTGTGTGGTTACAGAAGTGAGAGGATGATATCACTTGCTTAAGGAAGAACTTTATGAGATTATTTCAAATTCATGAGCCACACTAGAAGCACCTCCTTGCAAATACATGATTTCTCTTTCTAGATGGATAGTAGTTTCATCTATCGCAATTTTCATCTCGAAATGATAGTTCATGTTGTACTATCTCTGTGACGAGACATAAAAGGATAATCTTACATTTACTGCCCCCATGTGATCTTTGCATTTTCTATTCAAAGTATATATGCTCCAGTAAAAACTTCAACTCAGTTTCAAATACAACCATAAATATGAGTTTACTAATGAAAACTGTGGAATATCTGAATTCAATGTCTCAAAAACATGCTTATTCTCAGTCAGATTATGAACAACTATCTTCCCCTAAATGTATCTAAATAAATGCTAGATAATGGTTTCCCATTTGAACAAATTCTTCACAGTAACTTCAGTTTATAGAGAAGCCTCTAAGGTTTAGTGTATGCCCATGCAAAGGAATTGATGTCATGTGGTTTGGGTCATTGTATTGTTTTATCATTTGGGCATGATTAAGCTAATTTTTTTAGAACCCTTCTTTGGTTGTGAATTTCATTGACACGTCTTTTAGTAAGTTGTAATATCTAAGTTTGCAGAAATAAATTTTTGGGCTTGTCATTATTGTGTGAAAAATTATGAACTTGAGGAACACGTGATGCAAGTGTGTTAGGGAATTCAAGGAAAGGGTTGGCATGGTTAGCACTATTACTTCTTGCCATCCTTTTCTTTAGACCAAACATTGATAAAAAGTATTGAGGGTATGGGGTTTATATGGAAATGTGAATTTCCAAGATTTTCCTTTTATCTGGTAAGGAACCTTGAAGTAATAGAAAGTTATGCTTTCCACACATGTCATTGCTAAATATTAATATAGTATGGTTTTATTAATACAAAAGATTTCACATTCATAGCAATAAATAACCATATTTTTTTTTGCTACCATTCATTTTTGTAATGAAATTGAACTATGTATAGACTAAACATGATTTTATAATTGTGTGCATTTGTATAATACAATTGAATTGAAGAGAATGTGAATATCCATATTTTAAATTATTAGCTTATGTTATTGCATGATTAATAACCATAACTATTTTGTATTAAAAGGAACTAGTAGATTGTGACCCATGGTTTTGCAAAAAGAAGGATTGAGAATCAATGCCATGGTTTTGTGAATTCATACCCATGGTTTTGCATTTTGTTAATACAATAAAAGTAGGGTTTGCAATAATAATTATGGTACTGAATGTAAGGAATGTAATGGTAGTTTTGTATTTGATAATGAAATTATAAATAAAAAGGTTGATTGGAGTTATGAACATTAGTTTATTTAGGCATGTGCAAGAAGTGTCTTCATGGAAATATATATAATGCGTAGAATATTTTTAGTGATTAAAATATTTGAGATAGAGAGATTTTGATTCTCTCACATTATATTTGGATAAAAAAGGCATAATAATTTGAGTTTGGGAAATTTTATATTTCAATAATTGCTATTAATCACGGTATTAGAGTGCTTACTAACAATAGTTGTTGCAGTAAAGAATCACAACTTTCACAAAGAATTGAGTGATAGTTTCTAAATTAATCTCTTTTGTAGTGGTTGATTATAACTAATAATATTGTAAGAAATTATATATAACTATTGTTATATGTAGAGTAAAAGATGGTTAAATGTAGATTAGAATGAGAAGCTTGGTTTACTAAGACATGTTGTTAATGGGGAAGAAGTTATTGTGGTAAATAGCCAGGCCACAAAGATATTGTGCTTTAAGAATTGTTTGGTAACGTGTTTGAAAAACATGATAGCATGTCTAATAAATAGGGCTTTAGTTAATAATGCTTGAATAAAAGAATATGCTTCTTTTGTAAAATTCAACGGTAGATAAGGGATGAACTCCCTTGATGCCATTGAGTGAGGGATGAACTTCCTCATAAAACATTTAATTAAATAAATGTTTGCTAGTTTTCCCCTTTGAGGTTTCCAAGGTAATATAGTGTTTGTTTGTGTGTTTTCTAATATGTTATCTTGATGATATTGTCACCTTGCATTATATTCGAAATAATAAGATTCATCATGTTTTTAATAAGTCCTCATTAATTGATAATGTTAATGATGCAAAGCTGCAACATAATGCATTTTGTTAATAAGCTGCACTAATGAATTTACCTTTACGCAAACAATTGTTCCATTTCTAGAGTTACTTCACTTAATGATTAGCATTATATCATTTGACAATGAAATTAAGAGTAGGTGATACGTCATTCATGAGATGCTAGATGTTGGTAAAAGTTGTAAATTTCCTTTAATCCTATGTATTTTGTACAATAGCTACAAGAGAAAGAAGTGAAGTCTAGTCCCTTTCAGATTGACAATACTTTTGCAATTAAGTTTTCCAAGAATCACAAATTTCATGATTGAAGCAAACATATCAACTTAAAGTATGAGTTGATTCAATATCATGTAGAGGCCAAGAGTAGTCATTTAAGACATTGTTCCACAAATGAGTAAATCACACACATCTTCACCAAAGCACTTGGAAGATAAAATTTTGGAAACTTCAAAATGATGCTTGGACTCACAAACACTCCTTCAGATTGAGGGGGATGTTAGACACCTAATCCTTAGGAAATGAGTGGATGACTTGTAAATATGTAAATAAAGAGGAATATGTACAATTAAAATAGGAAGATATCTTGGAAGATGGATCCCAATGGTCTCTCTTGTATATTATGCAACGTTAACCTAATTCAAGAGTTATTCCTTGACTTAACACTATGTTAAATTAACTAATGAATAAATTGACAATCTCTAACTATGTCAAGGTCAAATGTAATCCACACCATTACATTGCGTTAAAAGTAGTCCATTAAAAAGAAGAAGAAGGTATAAATGATATATATATAAATTGTCAACAATAATCCATGACATTACATTAAACATTAATAATCAAAATAATGCATACCATTACACTAAACATTAATTTTATTCGGCATAAATCACATGATATTACATTTGTCGATGCATTTCAAACCAACCACTGTGGTTTATTGTCAAGACAAGTTGAAGAATCAGATCTAGGTTGCATGTTAAATAGTCAGAGCAGAACCTCCAACAGCTATATTTGACCAGGAAACGGCTGAATTGACCAGCTATCGACTATATTTGACTAGGAAACGACTAGTAGGACCGGACCAAGGGAAAGGAGAGCATTTAATTAAAAATTGAAATTAAAATAAGTTAAAGTTACAGAATTTAAATAATTATTAAATCAATAGTTAGTTATACTATTATTAAATTAAAAGGGTTTTTACATTAAAAATACATAAAAGGTATTAACTATTTCATATTTATTTTAATTTTAGAGGTTAATAAAAATAAAATCCTATTGTTAGAATTGTTATATATGTCAGATCGAAGCTATTAAAATAAATTAATTTAAGTCTAATATAATAAGAATTTATATTTTAATTTTATTTAATTGTCTATTTATTAAAAAAATATTATCATTTTTAATTTAAGCCTAAATATAGACTGAATTTCAATATCAATGTAATTATTTGTATTTTTTAAAATTAAGTTAAAACACTGTATATAACTAATAGCTTAAACTAAATGTTATTTGAATATCTTATACTATATAAACAAACCCCCAAAGAGGAACAAAGAACTATGGTAAAAGAGAGTAGGTTAAAGGATAACAAGGGGAAACTAAAAAATAAGAAAACTAGAACAAGCTATAAAAAGACGGAGGGGAGGACGAGAAGAACATGACTAGGAAGCGAGGGCTGGGACCCAACAACTACCGATCTTCTAGCCGTCCTCTCTATTCAGATTGCTCGGCCTTTTTTCAATTTCAAGGGCTTCCCTAAATTTTCGGTGATGGAACTGCGAAACTCTAGTAATAACACTGACCTCCTCGATACAAACATGATGTTTGTTTTTCTCAGCATGCTCTGCTAGTGCAGAAGACTTGGTTCTCCTATGTTTAAGGTCAGCTGCGTGCTCACTAATCCTTTGATTAATAGAGTGCCCAATCTCACTAATATAGGGGGTCCCACAGGAACAAGGAATAATATAGACACCCTTCATGTCCTTAGGGTCGATAGGATCCTTCATTGATCGGAGGGAATTACGAATGATGTTAAGGGGTCTAAAGGTCGAGGGAACATTATGTTTCCTAAGGATCCTCACGATCTTATCAGTGGTCCCTTGCACAAATGGTAGGTAGACCCCTGGGGCTCGTTCTTTAGGTTCTCTTTTAGTTAACAAATTTTTGGCAGCTTTGAGGAAAGCCTTATGATCCAGGTATCTACTATAACCATTTTCAAAAAAGACATTAAGGAGATGGGATTTCTCTTTCTCAAAGCTCTTTTCATCAGAGATCCTTAGGGCCAGAGTAGCGAGGGTGTTGAGAACACCCAACTTCTGAGCCAGGAAATGGTGGGAACTGGCATGAAGATACTGTTCTAGTAATTTAGGGAAGCCCTTGAAATTGAAAAAAGGCCCAACAATCTCAATAGAGAGGACGATTGGAAGATCAGTAGTTGTTGGGTCCCAACCCTCGCTTCCTAGTCGTGTTCTTCCCTTCCTCTCCTCCCTCTTTTTATAGCTTGTTCTGGTTTTTTTATTTCTTAGTTTCCCCTTGTTATCCTTTAACTTACTCTCTTTTACCATAGTTCTTTGTTCCTCTTTGGGGGTTTGTTTATATAGTATAAGATATTCAAATAGCATTTAGTTTAAGCTATTAGTTATATACAATATTTTAACTTAATTAACAAAAATACAAATAATTACTTTGATATTGAAATTCACTCTATATTTAGGCTTAAATTAAAAATGATAATATGTTTATTTGTTTTTGTTTTGTTTTGTTTTTTAAATAAATAAACAAATTAATAAATAAATAGACAATTAAATAAAATTAAAATATAAATTCTTATTATATTAGACTTAAATTAATTTATTTTAATAGTTTTGATCTGTCATATATAACAATTGTAACAATAGAATTTTATTTTTATTAACCTCTAAAATTAAAATAAATAGGAAATTGTTAATACTTTTTATGTATTTTTAATGTAAAAACCATTTTAATTTAATAATAGTATAACTAACACTTGATTTAATAATTATTTAAATTCTGTAACTTTAACTTATTTTAATTTCAATTTTTAATTAAATGCTCTCCTTTCCCTTGGTCCGGTCCTACTAGCCATTTCCTAGTCAAATATAGCTGTTAGCTGGTCAATTTAGCCGTTGCCTGGTCAAATATAGCCATTGGAGGTTCTGCTCTGACTATTTAACATGCAATCTAGATCTCATTCTTCAACTTGTCTTGACAATGAACCAGACTAGTTAGTTCAAAACACGTCGACAAATGTAATATCATGTGATTTATGTCAAAGAATTTCTCATAAACTTGATATGGATCAGAGGAGCCTCAATTCAACAATTAATTTTATTTTAAGTAATAAATAAATTAATCTAAAACATTACATGAAACATTAATAATCAAAATAATAATATTAATTTTATTTTAAGTAATAAATAAATTAATCCATGACATTACATTAAACATTAATAATTAAAATAATGCATACCATTACACGAAACATTAATTTTATTTTAAGTAAGTAATAAATTAATCATTTCAAAAGCAAAATTCCTTCGAATTCCTTCGAGGGGAGGCTGAGAATAGTTTAGAACGGCTTCATCAATGCGCTGAACATGAACTCCAACAGCAGATGGAGCGTGTCCGTAATGCTGAAGCTGACGTTGAGACCAGCGATATCCACTCAACTTTGAGGGATTTTGAAGGGTTAACACTAATTCAGGCCTTTGAAAATGGACTGTCTGAAGTCCACTGTCCGTAAGTATGGTCTAACCAGTAATAATTAATTATTTACTTTACTTTCGGATGAATATCACTGGGAATCATTACACTTTTATCAATCCTCTCCCTTTATAATATCATCATTTATAAAACATTGTATTCAGTTGGGAAGCAGATGCTCCCCATTTATACCAATTGTTTATTTAGGATGAGTTTCCTTTGCATTTTTTTCATTTTATTAATGAACGAAAGAAAATGACCTAACTTTCTCCATTTCTCCCCCTCGTTAAAATAATGAGAATAAAACTAATCACACTACTATCTTTTTTGAGTTCATTAAACTATGGAAAACACACTTACTAGATAATACTTTTACCTCTTTTTCAAGTTCATTACAACCCGGTGAAAAATACAGCTATCAAGTATTTTTTTTATCTCTTTTTGGGCTCATTAAAACTAAAATAAAAAGAGATTATTAAGTGTAATTTTTTTTCTTTCATTCTCACTACTTTAGGAAGGAAATCTACAAAAATAAAGATAATGGAAACTATTCTAAAGTCTTCTTAATAAAAAAAAATTGATAATGTTGTTTGCATCGCTCCGGAACATGGCTTTTTCTTTCATTCTCACTACTTTAGGAAGGAAATCTACAAAAATAAAGATAATGGAAACTATTCTAAAGTCTTCTTAATAAAAAAAATGATAATGTTGTTTGCATCGCTCCGGAACATGGCACTCGTTTGTTTCATTTTCCTGTAGATGGGTTATAAATTGGCTAGGATCTATATCATACATATGTATCCTTTTACTCGTTTGAATGGAGATTATTCTAGTCACTATGGAGCATGTTTGAATGCCTCTTGATTTGTTGTACAATATCACATGGTGTTAATCACTCAATTCTGCAATGCACTTTTGTCTCATGCCACTTTATGTTCAAGGAAATTCTACACATCAGTCAACCATGTGTAATCATTATTAATCTTTTCATGAGCCATCCCATTTTTTTCTCAATACTAAATTTTTGAAGTGGGAATTTGTAAATTGTGACTTAATATTGCAACTTACATGGAGTTATTGAGTGAGTTTTGATATGGCATTAACAGTCACCCACCATCTATTTGGCATTAAGTGCCACCCACCACAACAAATTGCATGTAATTCAACCACTCAACACATTAAGTAAACTCTCCCTAAAGTTGTGTAAAAGGATGGATAAGTGTGTAGGGTTAACGAGAGAGCCAATTAGGTCTCAAACGAGAAATTCCTACAGAGAAATAACTCTTTGGGCTCTAGGGTGAGGGTGAAGGTTGAAGTTTATTAGGTCATATGGTTAATGTTAAATTTGGATTAATTGGGAAGGTATCATTCAATTATTTTATTTAATTTTGAAACTTTTTAAAGATCCCTTTAACATGGTGATTTAAAGCTTTAACAAAACTAGATAAATAAACATATGTACCTAAGGAGTACAACCACCTGCATGATAATTCAATTCTTTTATTTTAATTCTGAAACCTTTTGAAGAACCCATTGACTTACTGATTTAAAGCTCTAACAAAATCACATAAATAAATGAGTATAACCAATTCACATAAACTATTAGATCCATCTCAACTTTGGATTTGTCGAGCATCGAGAGGGATCAAATCCATAAAGGTGTTAACATATTTTTTGAGTGCGAAATGTGAGGAAAGTTTCTACACCTCAAGAGATATGATTCTCCTTGACACCTGATAGATCCAAAGTTAAGATGGATATATGTTGGTAGTGATATAAATAAGACGTCAACAATGCATGTACATTAAAATATGATTGTAGTTCATATTGCAATAGTCTAACTATTATGTGTTTTGGCTTTTTCCTTGATAAGTTTTGCCCAAAATTCGATAGGAATTTTATGTAATCTTAGTTTTAGCTATTTAATTGCAGAAATCAAGTCCCTCGTAGATTCAATTTAAGACACTGAATCCATTTATATATTTGAAAATTAATTTTAAAAAACTTAAATTCACAATATAATAAAAAAATATATCATCAAATTTTGAGGAAAAACACAAAAGATTCCAAAAGATAACAACGTTATTGGATACAAATAGGTCTACATCAAAAGAGGCATTGATGGTAATATTGAAAGGTATAAGGCCATATTGGTTGCAAAATGTTAATCTCAAATGGAATGTATATATTTCCATGAAATCTTTTAACTAGTTGTTAAACTTGTTTCTGTTCACATTGTGTTGACGCTAGTTTCTTTACTAGTTTTGGAGTTAGAGCAATTGGATGTTAAGACAACATCATTGCATGGAGATTTGGATGAGGAGATTTATATGGACCAACAAAAAGTTTTTGTATAACATTGCAACTTAATAATAGTTTGCAAGCTCGAGGTATCATTGTATGGCTTGAAGCAGTTTCCAAAGTAGTGGTACAAGAAGTTTGATTCCTTCATGATGTGTTAGAATTATACTAGAATAGAGTATGATAATTGTGTGTACCTTAAAATTTTGAATAGCATATTTTCTGAATACATAATCTTTTTCTGGTGGTGTAACCAATAGATGAAATGGTATTTTCTGAATACCTTTTTTTGTCAATTTTGTTCACATGAAATGGTTGTTGTCAACAAGTTCATGGAAAATCCAGGAAACGATTATTAAGCTATAGTGGAATGGGTGCTTCAGTATCTTATAGGAATTAATGGTTATTGTATCACCTTTCATGTTTGTATTGTATATGTCTGTGGATATGTTGATTCATATTTCACTAGTGATTTGAACAAAAGAAGTTCTACATTAGGATACGTCTTTACTCTTATAGAGGGATCCATCAATTGGATGTTGAAGCTTCAAGAAATAGTTTCTTTATCGACCACATATGCAAAATAAAATGTTGTCTCATGTGTTTGAAAGGAGGAAATTTTGTTAAAGGGTCTTCTAGGTCAACTTCTGAGACTACAAAACAATGTCACAATATTTGCAATAGTGAAAGTGCACTACATTTAGCTACAAATCTAGTTTACTATAAAAAGACCAAACATATAGATATAAAGTACCATTCTGTAAGGTAGGTTATCCATGGAGGTGGATTATATCTAAGAAAGGTTCAGACTCAAAATAACTATCCAAATATATTCACAAAACTAGTGTATTGGATGAAAATGGGTTGTTAGAAGTACACAGTCAGTAGGTATGGTCTAATACCCATGTCGCTTTATCTAATAATTAATTACTTTGGAAATAACATCACTAAGAATGTTCTTATATCATTACAATTCTATAAACTCTCTATAATATCATTAAGACATCATTTTTTATTTAAATTTATTATATATTTAGGTTTTAAGGCATTGTTATTTTTTTCCTCGTGGTGTAACCAACAGATGAAATGGTCTTTCCTGAATACCTTTTTTCTGTCAATTTTGTTCAAAATTTAGTAAATATTTTTAAAAATCATAAGCTTAAAATTTTTAATTTGTAAATATCGAGTGCCTCATGGGTTTTTTTGGGTGCTAAATCTATTTATGCATTCAAAAGTGTATTTTAAATGACAAAAAATCACAACGTCACTAAAAAATATAATGCCTAATTTTCAACCAAAAAGTCATTCGATGCATTTATTTTTTGGGGATCTTTATGATATAAACATGAGGTGATATTTATTTATATTTTTAGGTTTTAAAATGTATTTATTTATTGGGAATAATTTAATTCATTTTACTTAAAGAAAAATGTTATCTAGTAAATTTTTGTTTCAACTATTTTATTTACTATGGAATGATTACATTTTCATTACTATATATATCTATATATATATATATATATATATAGATATTATTTTAAAATATATTTATAAAATTTAAGATTTTTAATATTAATAATAAGACAATATGATAAATCAACACAAAAATATATAAACCCCAAATCTATCAAGCGCTGAGATTAACCAAATCTTTTCAGGCAAAATCATATTTTTTGAACGCAAAACTTGAGAAAATATTTGCACCTCTAAAGATTTTATCGCTCTATGTTTGATAGATCTAGGTTAAGATAGATCTAGTTAGTTTCTATATTCATATAAAAATAAAAAAATATAAGTTATAAATCTATAAAGTAATTTTTTTTATTAAATACATTTTTTTTTTCTAAAGAAAAATTCATAACTTTGTTCAGAGAACAAATTTACATTTTGTAAATGCCAAAGGAATTTGATCATACTAGTCAAATTGACTAATTTCCACATAAAAAACAGACTAGAAAAGAAGACAACCTAAAAAATATTACATGTTGGGGCTAAGTGAAAAAACACTTAGCTACCCTTTTCTATCTTTATTTTTCTCTATCTTTTGCCAAAATCCTTGATTGGGAGAGGCAGTTACAATTTCCGATTGATTCTTCAAGGAGACCTCTTTATCTGTGTCCAAACTCTCATATGCATGGGAAATTTTAATACCTCTTGTCTCTTTTTTTGCAGAAGTTTTTTCGATTTCCTACACTAGATCTGTAGTTGCTGTTGTTTCAATAGCTTTCAATTATGGAGTTAACATTCATGCATGTTGAACCCCTCCATTCACTAATATTCCTTATGTATTATGGACATCCATATTTGTGGGATTCTCCATTATTTCATCATCCTCTTGATCTGGGAGGTGTTGTTATGGGATCTACCATCCCTTTGGCCGTTTGGGTTGTTTCTTTTTTCTCTTTGGATCTTTCTTGGCATTTGGACACATATTTTGTAAATTTCTTGTTTGAAGAGAGATGCGACATCTAAATATTATATTTTCAAAATATAAAGGTTGGGTCCACTAAAAATGATTATGAATCAGGAGAATTTCATTTGTTAAACCTTTAATAAGGTGTACCTCTACACATATCCTGGGAAAAGTGAAATTTCATTTTGTAGGTCTATCCAGATCTGTTTTTATGAACTTACTCAATGTATTTCCAATTCCTTCTAATACATTGGTGATGCTAAAATGTAAGAGGGAGGTTATGTAATATAACCCATATCGGAATTTTCAAAACCACTAATGTATTGGAATCAAAACCAGAAACCATGGGGCCATAAAAAGGCTTGCACTGCCACAAAACCATATGCCTTCTTTTAATATAGACTCTATATCCTTCAATGTATCAAACTGTACAAAAAAAACCCCTAGAACATAAATGAATCTCATCGTTTGAAGTATAATTGGTGTAAACCGACTCATGTAGATTCACTAATTTAGGATATAAACCATTGAATATACAAATAAAGGCTCATGATTGGAGGGTGGAGGAATGATCGGTAACCTCTGGAAGGTTAACTACCATAGTTGGGACCTAATTCATCTGCTCCAAAATGTAAGGTCCAGGAATATTTATGGTTTGTTCATATTTTTTTTGTGACCAAACCTTCCTTTTCACAACAATATTGAACAAAATTAGCCCCTTATGGTTATTGGGTCTTGCAGAACCTCCCATCAATCTCATATTAATGAAAATGGTGGTGTTTTGTTTCATGCCATATTCATGCAATAAAGGCATCTTGCATAGATTTTTGAGCATATATTAGACTTTGCAACTCCATTGGAATTCCTATATACAATTTTTTACTTTTTTAGTGTATAAATATAAAATGGTAAAATGTTGGGAGTAGCACAATAATTAATTTCTTCTTATGATTTAGTCCAACTACCCTAGATAAACTCAATTAACATTGCAAATATTGATATTACTTATTTATAAGTGGTACAAATAAATTAATTAATTACTTATAAAATACATATTTTTTAATTATAATTTTTATATAATGAGATATTATTTATTTATTAAATTTTCAAAATTAATATAAATAATATAAAAATCATTAATTATTGATGAAATCTATAATGCTTTCTTGATATAAGTTTGAATCCTTTCTTTGACTAATGTAATAAAAAACATTCACATATACAACAAAATGAAATCATGTAGTCCAAGGAATAGTGAAATGCAGAGCTCGAAAGAATTGTCCCCCACAGCCTTGATGATGGTGTAAGGCCCATATCAGAGCGAGCGAAGCTTGTGGTGGGCCCCAGTGAGGCGCTCCTTCTGCAAATGTAACCAAAATTTGTCGCCCACCTGGAACTTGTGTTGCACCCGATGTTGATCATTATGCTGCTTGTACTTAGCATTTTCTCTGTCCAATATTTCATGGACTTGTTAGTAGATGTGTTGAATGTGCTTAATCAAGTTGTTAGTCCTATCAGGCTCAGACTGGACATGAGCCGAATCTTCTTGAGTGGCTACAAATGGCATGGAAACATCAATGGGACATAATGGCTAGAATCCCACTCCCACCTGAAAGGAGTTGTGGCTATTTGAGCTGTGGAGAGCCCCATTGTAGCTGCATTGGACATAGGAGAGGCTCTCATCCCATGTGTGTGGGTGATTCGAGTTGTACATGCGTAGGATGTGAATGATAATCCTGTTGAAAACATGTGTTTATACATTAGTTTGGGGGTGAAAGGTCACGAAATTAGTGAGCTTGGTATCTAATAACGACCAGTGGATTGGCCAGAATACACTTAGGAGTTACCGATTGTCATGATATGAGATAATGGACTATGGGATCCCAAAGTGTACCCATACTCATTCAAAGAAGAATTTGGTAGTGGCTTCTGCTGTAACACCCACCTCCCACATTTACCCACGAAACCATCTAGCCGGCATAAACATGCGACGAGAGGCCACTATGATAAGTCACATTAAGGAAGTGGAACTTATGAAAACACATCATACAAACATTCACCATTAGCTACGGGGCCCTCAGGAACTAATCCAATACTTTAGAAAACTTTCCCTTGGATCCTATTGAATTGTTTGACAACTTAAGACTTAGTCACTCTCATGTTATAGGCATGACAATGACAAGAAACCCAAATTCGCTCTCACAGACTTGTCTGCGAGCGACCAGAGACCAAATTTGTCAATTCTATGCCAACGACTCTGGGATTTGAGCCACTTTTTCAGGCCCAAAGCCTAGGTCACTACCCAAAATTTAACCATCTCTCAAGATCATTAAAATAACATGGCAATGACAGTACTAAAGCAAATACTTGTTCAATACATTCACTAGACCCCTACTAGCCATGACAGGAATTTCGTCAAACATATAGCGAATATGTAATCTACATGTGTAAATAACAGTTATAAGCATACGGGTCTCATACTTAGTTGAGAATCGCTAAGAACCATTGATGTCTCAACATATCAAATTCCATTCCATCCATTAGGTTATAGATACATTAATCATTCAATCGCAAGTAAAAACATGGTGAAATCCATACATAGATGCTGTCATAAAACTCATAAATAACTAGCATAATAGTAGTAGAAATACTCATGAAATTACAACCATATAGACCACATATAATTTATCAAAATGTTCAAAGAAATACAAGGATACATAACCTTTCATTAAAGATGAAAAATCCAAACCCGGGATGGGACTTCCATGTTCCACCCAACCGTAGAATGGCTGAGCCAAATCTCTCTTCACCTATTCACCCTCATGCCATATGCCAAGCATGAATGTCGGATCTCATAGAACACATCAATAAAAAACCATCCAGGGCTTCCAGAGGCCATCCACCTCAACCCATCAAACAATGATTCCACATCACGTCCATACATCACCAAAACCATCATTAGATCGGTCTCTATCCCACTCATCTAGGGCTCCAGAGCATTTGTCCAACCAAGGCTTCAAGACTAGTAACTCAAGCCACAAATTTTATCGGGCTCGAAAGCGTTTGTCCAACCAAGGCTACGGGACTAGTAACTCAACTCACCAAGGGCTCTAGAGCATTTGTCCATCCAAGGCTACGAGACTAGTAACTCAACCCAAGTTGTTCCAAGGCTCTAGAGTGTTTTTCCAACCAAGGCTACAGGACTAATAACTCAACCCAATATAAGGAAACATGAGAACCAACCAAAAATAAACAATAAAAGTAAACTCAAAATCATCATGGCTATCTAGGAAATGGGAAGGCTAGCCAATCCACTCTCACTCTTGGCCATCCTCCATGCTAATGACAGATCAAAACCAACAAACCACATGCATATGCCATGCATGCCAAAAATAGTGAAGGAAACATACATGGAACTCAGTACCTGTAAGAAAATCTGATGTAGTGGCTGATCCCGATGCTCTCCTTCTCTTTCCTACTTTTCCTTTCCCTTCTTTCTCCAAGAATCCAAGTACGCCACACCCTCCAGGAGTGTTCCAAGAAAACTCTAAGTCTCCAAGAGTATGAGAGAGAGAGAGAATAATGAGAGAACTCCAAAACTAAATTGACAAAAGGTTACTAGCTGATCCTCGGAAGCCTTTTTATGAATGAGGCCTCTATTTTCTTCATTTACCATTATTTTCCTTCAATTTCCTCCTCACATGAAACCTGTGACCTTTCACCTCCCTTTCTCCTAATTTCCATTATTTTCATAAATAAATGTGCCAAAAATGCAATTTTTTCTTTCTAAAGCCTTAGCCATTACCTTTGCCAATTTCCTTAGCCATAACCAATCACAAGTGATCCCCATCTCTAGGATTCTACCCAACATTCAACTTGGAATAAGTGTCCCCTCAACCATGGTTATTATTTTGCCTTTATTACTTTTATTACATGGAATTTTCACCTGGGTTGTTACATATGCTGTGATAATATTATTGCAGGCCACCAAAATGGCCATCTTAGAGAATATGTGGACGACCATGAAAACACAGTCATTTCCATGCTTGGTAGAAAGAAGGCCCGACATCTAATCCATGAAGATGGATTCCCAGGGCTGACTAGGAGTAGGAAAAGGAGTATACAAACCTTAATTCTTGATTGTAGGTTTGGGAATGGCATAGGAAGTGCAATATATGATGCACTTCCCAACATCCTTTCCAAGGTTTGTTCATTAAAAATAATTCTGCAACACTTCCACTCTCTTAGCTACCCCAAAATATCAAGTGACATGACTAAGTGCACCTCCCAAATCATCTTGTCACACTTGCTTGAAGTAACACAGAGGTGTCACAGGTGGCATAACAGTGTGTCCTAAAGGTGAAAATATAGAACTTGCTTACCTTTTAGGAGCATCTGGTATGTGGTGTTGAATTCTAGATCACTCTTGTAAATATGTGTCCATCACAAAGTATCATGTCGATAGGAGTCGAGAATAGTGGTTAGCATCACAACTGATGGTCGACTGAGGTAGTCAAAAAAATTATTGGTGCTGCCCTTCTTGTATGTAATGTTCAAATGGAACTTTTGCAGATATGTGGACCACTTTTGATGGCGATCATTCTGCAACTTTCCTTGTGTTTGTATGAGCTGCAAGGGTTGGTGTTCTTTGTGGATAACCATTTCCTTCCCCATAATGTAATGCTTCCATTGTCGGAAGGCCTACATAATGGAATACTTCTCCTTGTCATATGTGGTCTTCTTTCAGACAGTTTCTGAAATTTTTTCACTGTGATATGCCACTGGATGTCCCTACTGCATAAGAATTGCACCAATAGCATAATTTGAGGCATCTGTCTCAAGTTTAAATTGTTTCTCTAGGTTTGGTAACGCGAGCACTGGTGCAGAGCAGAGGCGATGTTTCACATCAGCAAACACCTTCTGTTGTGATTTGAACCAAAATAAACTTTCTTTCACTCTTCCCTTGGTGACTTAACTCAAAGGCCAAGTTGTATGAGAGAATCCCAACACGAACCTGCGATAGAAATTGGCAAGACCCAAAAAGCTGCGAAGCTCTATTAGAGTGTTGGGGGTTGGTCAATCTCAAATAAATTGTATCTTTACTGAGTCCACATGCACACCCCACTCATCAATGATGTACCCTATATATTGAACTTGGGCCATACCAAAGGTGAATTTCTCCAGATTGGCACACAATTTGTGTTGTCGCATGGTTTGGAGGACTTGTCGAATATGGTGTATGTGCTCTTCCCAACTCTGGTTGAAGATCAGAATGTCATCCATGTACAATACAATGACAAAGTGTGTGAAAGGATGCAATATGTCATCCATCAACTGCATGAAGGTTGCAGGGGATTTCATCAACTCGAAAGGCATGACTAGCCATTCGAAAAGGCCCTCTTTGAATTTAAAGGCAATCTTCCCCACATCAGAGGGTTCAATTGGTACCTGGTGATAACCAGACTTCAAGTTAATCTTGCTAAAATATTGGCCCCCTTGAGTTGGTCCAAAAGGTCATCAATCCATGGGATTGGATACCTATTTTGGACAATGATCTTATTCAACACCCGATACTCAATACAAAGCCTCCATCTTCTATCCTTCTTCTGTACCAACATGATCGGGCTCCAATAGGGTGATGAACTTGGCCTGATGTGCCCTTTTTGAAACAATTCCTTAATCTACCTCTTGATTTCATTTTTCTTCGAAACATATCATTCATAGATTGGTCCATTGGGTAGTGGCGTGCCCGGGGTAGTGGTACCCCTGTGGGGGAGGTGAAGATGCCCCTATACTCCACGACCTTGTCCATCAATTATTTTCATGCGGAGGAGCCCTGTCTGGAGGTTATAGATGTGGCCACAATATTCCTCTTTCTCTAAGGGTGAATCATAAGGAAGAAAAATTTCCTAGTCTAGGAAATGATCTTAATGCATTGTTTAGTAGAGATCAAAGACAGGGTGGTAAACGACGCTGCCTTTGGTATCTTATACAATTTATGTCCCAAAGTAATAATAATAGAATTACGTTTATATTAATATACAACATGATGCTTCCATATTTATGGTTGACCTAAATAAACATCACAGACTTCCAGAGGGGCAATGTCACACAATACCTCATCTGCAAAGGGCTTGATGCAATAATGTAGGCGACACTGCTAGCAGACATGAAGATACCACCCTTGGTGGAGCCATCCGTTGGTGTACGACTGTGGGTGTGGAATTGTTGACAACTTCAATCTCTTAATGACCTTGGTGGATATTAGGTTATTCTGACTTCCATGCTCAAATATGAACTGCAATGGTGAACCCTTTACCCACATCTGCGAGTGGAAGAGGCGCTCCCCCCTTTTGGATTCCCAGGTTCCACATTTTGGAGCTTGGTGGTGGCTACCATTGTATTCAACTCAACATCAATTATCTTCTTTCCCTTGTTGGTTCCCTTGTAAAGTTCCAGCTCAGAGTCAGAGAATGCATCTCTAAGTCTTTTAGCTCTGCCACCAACACCTACTTCGCGCAACATTCGTTTGTGTTGTGAATGGGAGTGTTATGGAACTCACATCACTTTCCAGTGTCCTTTTGCACCTTCCCATTATTCTTGGCTTGCTACTTCAAGGATTTGTCATGAGGGGTCACGACCGAACTCTACCCTTTGATTTGTGGCTTGGGGGCGCCTTTGCTCTACTTTGGGTTTGTAGATTGAAAGTCTCACTTCTTCTGCTTGAATTTCTACTCAACCTTGCAGCATATTGGTATGTTGCACAAATAAAGGAGATGTCCATGAAATCCATTTCCTCCTGAATGTCTTTATGCAAGCAACTGCGGTACTTAAGCACCATATGTTTCTCATAATATTTGATAACCAACTTTGGGCGTAGGATATGGAAAAGATTCATCAGGTCATGCACATCTTGAATCCTTTGTTGATGTAGCATAGTCCATTGTATGTACTTATCCTTGTAGCGCCCCTTGGGGTAATATTATTCCTTGATGGTGTCTCAGAAAGAATTCCAAGGGGGTTTGGCTTAAAAGAGTGAGGGTTCTCTCTTGTCTCTATGTTCAGATTAGGTTTCCCACTAGTCCTTGACATGGGAGGTGACTTTGAGGAGTTCAAAAGTTATCTTTTCCTGATTGGAAAAATCATGAACCAAAAAATACCCTTCCAACAAATTTAACCATCTATCTATGGTGTTTGCATCTATATGGCATTCAAATATGGGAATGTCAAAGTTGACTTGTAGCTTGAAGGGAGTGGCGCCTCTAGAGTGGCTGTCAGATGAAGATCCGTCATCTATAGGCATATAACGAAGGATATGGGAAAATTTATCCGTCATTGTGTTTCTTTTTCACTCGAGGGATTCTTCAAGAAATATTTTGAAAGGATATCCTTCTCTCTCATCTTTCTTTTCTTCCGCCATGGGAGGTCATTGGGGACATGCAAATAAAAAGAAAGAAAAAGCAGACCTCTCTAATATCACTGATCCATAATTATGAAGGAACACAACAGAATAAAGGCATAAACATAAACACAAAGATGCAGGATTGATAAAACTTCATTTCGTTAATACCAAAGAACTGAAAGATGCTTACATATAGAATGGAAATAAATTATATCGGGCATTGGTAGCTTATATTTGAGAAGAGATGTGGTGGCTACTTGCCTCTGAACTTTGTTACAATGAGGCTCAAGGGACTTTTTATTATCGAATAACAAAGGGAAACCCTAAACAACCAAAACCTTAACCCTAGGAGATGGAACACCAAGAGTTTGTAGGCCCCTTGGGGTTAGTTGGGCAGCTAACTTCCCCGGGTTGTAACTTGGTCACATGATCTCCATTTTGCGTGTACAATACCTCATTAGAAATATCTCTTCGAGTACTATAGGATTTTTGATAGACCCAAAGCTTGCTACGGACCTCAAAAAATTCTGTTTAGGGAGTCAAAACATCTCCAGAAGTTCAGGTCCTAAAAAACTACTAAAAATGGTAAATAATCAAGGAAAATAATGAAATCGACCGGAGGTGTAGGTGGAAAAGGTGGGTGGCCACCGATATCCACCTATATCATTTAAAGAAGTTTCTTCTCATGATAAATGGAAAGAATTAATGTAAAGGGAGTATGATGTTCTCATAAAGAATGGATCTTGGAAGTTGGTGGACCCTCCATTAGGAACCAAACCAATTGGTTACAAGTAGATCTACAAGAACAAGTATAATTTAGATGGATCATTTGACAAACACAAAGCAATGCTCGTGGAAAAAAGATTTTCACGGAAAGAAGGTGTCTATTATGAAGAGATAATTTCCCCCACGACAAAATGGGCCACCATTTGGTCTCTATTTGCCTTAGTAGCTCGAAATGGATGGAAAGTTCAAAAAATGGATGTGAATACTACCTTCTTGAATTGATACATGAAACAAATTTCCTTCATGTCTCACCTAGAAGGTTTTTTGTGGATGGAAAAGAACAAAAAGTATGCAAAGTAATGAAATCCGTTTATGGCATAAAAGAAACACTGTGAGCCTAGAATGAAAAATTGATTGACCATCTTCTAAAATTAAACTTTAAATACTGTAGTCTTGATAATGTAGCTATGTTTTTCAAGAAAATGGGAAAAATTATTGTTTGTCTTGTGGTATATGTAGATGGTCTATTAATAATAGGGAACAACGAAAACTAGATTGCATCCATAAAGAAAGAGTTGAAGAAAGGAATTGAGATGAATTTATTTGGGACACCTTCACTACTACTTGGGAATTCATGTGATCCAAGGTATATCCATTGAAATTTGAATAATTTTGATTAATTCAATCAAAAAATTGAAGGGTTAACAAATGTGATGGCTGGCCATTTTTAAAAACTAATTTAGGCCTTTAAAAATGGACTATCAAAAGTACACAATTGGTAAGAATGGCCTAATAATAATGTGGCTTTATCTAATTAAGCCAATAGGTGTGGCCTATTTTAGAATATGCCTTCATGAATTTCAAATATTTAAAATATAATAAATGGTGAGAATCTTCTTAAATTAAACTTCAAACACTTTAATCTTGATGATGCAACTTTATTTGTCATTAAAATTGGAAAATTTGTTGTCTATGTTGTGGTATATAGAGATGATCTATTACTAACAGGGAATAATGAAAAGTATATTGTATCCATAAAGAAAGAGTTGGAGAAAGGATTTGAGATGATGGATTTAGGACACCTTCACTATTTCTTGGGCATTGAAGTGACCAAAAATCCGATGTATATCCATTCAACATTGAAGGATTTTGGTTACTTCAGAAATAACGAGTTCATAGACTATAAATAAACATTATAATTTCAAATTCCATGGAAGGGAATCTAAATTTACCCAAAATAATCTCTAACTCAAGTTTCTAACCATCCACAATGTCATAGAAGAAAGAAGGGTCGACTAGCCAATTATTGTATTGGAATGATATTCAAAACATATATCAATTACACTAAGTAAGGTTGTAGTCATGGTAGTTGTTGTCACCTAGATTAAACCTTAGGCTGAAGGAAGGAAATGCCAGGGTAAACACAAACCACACTTAACCAAGTAGTTAGCCCTACTAGGCTAGGAGAGGGCTCTCTCCATGAGGATCTCAGCCAAGATCACTGGATCAGGAAAATTACATTAGGCTAGGTATAGTAGCACAAGGTTTGATTTGATTTTGAAGGGTTTTACTGGATCAGGAGGAGCCAAACAGTTAGGGCAAGGAAATTAGGTAAAAATTGCAGAGTGTTCGATGGGGCAAGGTAGGCACAAGGATCAACACTTTAGGTTTTTGATGGGTGAGGTGATTCAAGACTGGTGAGAAGATAGGAAGAGCACGTGATCACCATGGATCCTTCCTAAACTGTAGAAAACATAAATGGGTGAATATTTTCCCAAAGCAGAGCATTAATGTTATGGATTCCGCCTATCAACTTGAAAACATCCACTTAGAAGCAATGAAATGATTAATGAAGTACACAAAACATTTTAACATATGATCACAAGAGAGGAAACTGAACTAAACATCATACCACATGGATCCCAAAGAAATAGCTACAATTTCTCATTGATCTCTTGCTAAACTGATACAAAATGATGTACAACCAGAGCATAAGCATCCAACTGAGTCTAATCCTTTACAATGAGAAAGAAGAAGAAGATATAGACATTGTTTCAACCTCCTCCCATCCTCAGGGGTCGAATCCCTAAAATGAGGAGCTAACCTAACCAACACTAAACAAGAACTGGAATATAGGCATCCTAACAACTTGCCTCTAAAAGTGAGGAAATTGATTCATTTGTGCTCAAAATGGATTTAAATCTAGTGAATCTACCCTCTGCTACTAATTATCCATCATATTTACAAGCCAAGTCATAATTTACAATTGTAAAACATCCTTCATGAGAGAAAATCCATGAACACACTCAAAACTCAGAAAAATGGCCATCCTGTGCAAAATTTGTCCTACGCGCAACGCAACTAGTCCAACGCGCAGTGCCACTTTTAGGTCCCTTTTGGAGGCCTTCTTGGCACCCAAATTGAGCTCATGATAGATCATTGGAAACATCTTCAAGTCTAATTTCCAAAATACCTGGAATTTATTCATTTGAAGCTCATTTGACCCCTCAAACGTTGATTCTCCCAAGACTGCTTCTGTGTGTCCAAAAAGTGGCAAAAAGGTCATTTTTAGGGTGTTTTTTGACTTTTTGGTGGACTAGTTCTGCCCCAAAAACTTAGAAAATCCATAGGGTGCATGTACTCATCACTCTAAATCCAAAAAATCAAGCCATTTGTCCATTGTGTTCTGTTAGGAAAAGCGCAGTGCCAGTGGCACTGTGCGTTGAGCCAGGTTTTTTGTGTGTGAAATTTTCAAAATTTGCAAAAAACAAAATCTCCTCCAAACTTGACCAAAATTGGTGAGAAGCACCATCATCAAGTATCCTAATGAGCTAAAGAAGCTTCAACAAGCAAGCTAAGCTTATCCTCCTCTTTTTTGCCTTTTAGAGCTCGCCTTAGCCTAGCTTTCATCTGTTTGACCCTCATGTTGCAAATTTTGTTCTGGTCTTGTAATGGTAGGCCATGTGCTTGATGATCTGGTTGTCTCTATTGGCCTTCTGCAACAGCTTCTCCAAGTGAAAATTGACTCTTTCAAGCCAAATCTCTCTATCACCCTCAATTTCCTTCTCAATGGGAGTCAAAGTGACAAGTGCCTCTTCCTCTTGCATAGCTGATTTACCCTTGTCACCTTGTCATTTTATCTTGAGAAGTTCCAACTCCATGAGGACCTGCTTGTCACTCAACTACTTGTTCTCTTGTTCCAGATATGTGATGACATACTTGGATCTCTCCAAATTGTCCATCAATGCTTGGACTTGAGCCTCCTTTTCCTGTATGATGATGTCCTTTATTGTTTCTTCATCCTGAGCCTCTAAGTCAATTGTTTCCATACCATGATGAGTATAATGATGCTCCAACTCATCATGCTTTGTCAAATCAAAGTCTCTCTCTTCCTCCTCATCATCAAAAATTTCCTTCAACATCTTTCCTTTCCCTTTGTGCAGATGTTGCACTTGCTCTTGCTATGTTGATGAAGAAGGTGTTAGACTCCGTCTCATGTCAGAGATTGATTCTTCTTCAAAACCCTGTTTTGAAGAAGAAATCATTAATGTGTTGTTTTAGATTATGTAATTTATCTCCAGCTCTTCAAAAGGGAGCAGCTTCCTCAGCTCCTATCTCTGCAAAAGCACAAACACAAAACAAAGCATCATCAGCAATCAAAGTCTGGCAATTTAATAATCAAATCAACAATTCCGCTCCTTCATCCATTATTCGTACATGACTAGCTTTGAATCTTTCCAAGATCAGTCTACTTCAAGCAAAGATGACGAATTTAAAGTAAATAAAAATCCAGTTTTTCATGTAGCAGAGGCTGCCTTGAATGAGCAACCAAAAATCTCCAAGTGTGTTGGATGAAGTTAGAGAGGGGTCGCGTGGGAAAGAGAATTCTTCTGGAAAATTGATGCTGGACATTGTAGCTGTGTTACTCCGCTGCTTGTCATTGTGGAAATATTCAATGTGTAGGTATCCAATTATACTTTGAGCATGGAAAGAAGCTTTACAAGGAATTTTGCTAGGACTCTGCAAGTGTCCCCTTCACAGGTGGTTCCCATTGCGAGGCATGGTGTAAATGTCATTCTAGATATCTATATTTTATCATTTTCAGGATCAACAAACTATGCTGATATGAAAACCACAGAAACAATCTTGATTCAGAAGAATAGCAGCGGAGAAGGCATCTTGCAGGATCCAATTTTTGGACCTTTCTCAATCCTTAGAATAGAGAATCCCCTTGAATCAAGTTATCCATATGCATCTAGATTTTCAGGGTATGGTACCATGGGAAAATTAATTCTATCCACTATTATATTGTGCATTATACTGGTAGCCATAGCACTTCTTGTCTCTGCGGCTTGCTTTATACACTACAAGTACAGACTAAGAATCCAGTTTTCAAATGTCTCATTTGATAATAGCACAAACAGTTTTACTAATCTAATAAGCCAGGGGTCATCTTTCACAGAGGAGTTTCATGCCCATGACAGCTCATGCCTAAGATCTATTACAGGATGCATGGGAAGAAAATCTTTCAAATTCAACAGTAAAAATGAAATGGTACCAGGCACAATTGTACAACAGCTCTCTTATTCACAACTAGCTGAGGCAACTGAGCAATTTTCAACGTTTAAACTCATTGGCATGGGAGGAAGCAGTAGTGTTTATCGAGGTCAACTTAGAAATGGAAGAACTGTTGCTGTCAAGAAACTTGTCTGTCGAAATGGACCTGATACAGATAGTGAGTTCCTAATTGAGGTTGAGCTTTTATCCAGGCTTCATCATTTTCACCTGGTGCTACTCATTGGCTACTGCATAGAATACAATGGGCGGGAAGTTCAAAGACTACTAGTGTATGAACATATGCCTAATGGCAATCTTAGAAATCATTTGGATGGAACTTTGGGTAGGGAATCACTTCATTGGATAACAGAGTTCGTATTGCACTTGGAGCAGCAAGAGGTCTGGAATATCTTCATGAAGCAGCCACTCCCCGGGTTTTGCATCGTGACTTTAAGTCAAGCAATATTCTCCTTGATAGCAAGTGGAGAGCTAAGGTAGCTGATTTTGGCACTGCAAAGACAATCACAAGTGTTGATCTTAATGGTCAACCAAGTTCACCAGCAAAATTACTGGGTACATTTGGATATTTTGCTCCTGAATATGCAATGATGGGAAGGGCTTCTTTGAAATCTGATGTTTTCAGCTTTGGATTAGTTCTTTTGGAACTAATTAGTGGAAGACGTCCAATAGACATGTCTTTGCCTCAGGGACAACAAAGCCTTGTTATTTGGGCAAGTCCTTTCTTACAAGATGAGAAGAAGGTACTCAATGAAATAGTAGATCCAGCCTTAAAGAATGGTTTCCCAGTAGAAGACATGTTAAAAATGGCTCAATTAGCAAGGGCGTGCTTACAAATGGATCCAGAGTCAAGACCTGTAATGACTGCAGTTGTGCAAGTTCTAGCCATGTTAATCCCAAATAATGCAAGGAAGAGTGCATCTTTGCCTACATATGGTGTTCAGATCCCCTTTTATATGTCATGGAATCCTGATTTCTGTAACTACAACTTCAGTAGGGAAGAGGACCTTAACTTGGATGAAAGCGTAATGCCATCAAAACAAGTTCATACATGGAATGTGATGAGTGGTTCAACCTTTGAACCTGAAATTCAGAAAATGTGCTGTTCTCCGAAATGGACAGGAAGGCACACCATACTTTTGGGCCTCGAGGAAATTCTAGCTTCTCAAGAAGAGCCAAAACTCGATATTTCAAACGGAACGTCATCGTGGTCAGCTTCAGACTATTTGAAAAGTTTCTCTTCATCAACCACAGATAATCCAGCTCGCAGATCATTAGAGGGAGAATCACTTGATCTTACAGAGCCTCGTATGGAATCATTCTGGCATCATAATGGGTTTTCAGTATGATCTACAAAAGGAAGAATAGCGTACATGTGCTTTGGCGGAGAACCCTTCTAAGCCTGTGAACGAGCCACCTGTTTGTGATATATGCTGCTATCATTTCCAGGTTTTGTCTCTAGAGATGAAGATAGGCAACACATATTTGTTTCTGACACTAAATCATCATCGAATCATCGTGGCAATGCAGATGGAAGCGTTTTAGACAGCGCAGGCAGATAAGAGCATTCAATGAATACAACTGGCACAATGTGCACAAATGTGAGATTGTTAAAGATTTCAAACAGAAAACGAAGGTGAAAAGTAAAAACCCGAAACATACACAGAGACATCTGTCATAAGCAGCGATTTAGGAACGAATTTTGCCTATTTTGATCCTCAGCCCTGATTCTATGGGATCTGAGCACCAGTTATGCCTCGTAATTAGCCAAATCATCAGCAGATTTAGAGGAACATTGTATTATTTTAGAATAGAAGGCTGTTCCATGTTTAGCATAGATGAAACACCCATTTCTAATTTTTGTAATTGTAGTTGAAACAGCGCAGAGGTTTTTGGGGTCGATTTGTTTTCCCCTTAGCAGTATTATATTTATTGTATTAAAAAATTCATTAGAAAAAAGAGAGAAGGGAGAGTTCTGAGTGTTGAGAATGCTGGAGAACAGAGCTTTCAATGTACAATTTTTGGCAGAGAGTTTAATGAAATTACACAGCCCTGACTTCTGAGATTCCTGTGGCATGTTGATTTAGCATAAGTTTTCCCTTGTTTCATATGTAATCTGTTATGTTTCATTTCACTACATGATCATTTCTAACTGAACAAATGAAGTGTTTAGGTAAGAATTCATGCCTGCCATGCTCTGCCTATAAGTTTGTTCATGTTTTAATGTTTTCTACTGTTTAAGGAGGATTCAAAGTTATTGTTTGCCCTCCTTAGCTCCTCACCAGTCTTGTCATCCCATTTAAATCTAGATTTGATGCTAAATTTCTTGCCTACCTTGCCTTAGTCGATAATCTGTGTTGTTCATTATATTTCTCTGTTCAAGCTGTGATTTTGCCCATGCAGCCCAGAAAAACCCCGTCATTTAATTAAAAACCCCAAATCAAACTTTTCAATCAGTTTACTAGCCTAATATCAGTGTTACCTTGTTGGTCATCTCATCCCATTGAAGATTTTACGAGATAGACCGGAGAGAGCCTTCTCCTGCCCCGTAGGGCTAGCTACGGGGCTGAATGGTTTGATGTTGCCTTGAGGTTTACCTTTCTCAGCCTGAGGTGAAATCTCAAGCGCTAACATACTGGCGACCATACTGGGGAGAACATTCGACTTGTTGATTGTCTTGTCCCAGTACATGCAATCAAGGTGCAGATCTGATGCTGATGGTGGACAACAGTCAGACACTTATGCAGGCTGAACCATTCACCTGGCGACTCCAACTTCATCCAGACATTCCAACGCATGCTGATCTGTTCATGCAATGGTAGGGTATGTGGCAGACCCTGCACTTTGTGAAGCTCTAAATGGAGTTAGAGAGTGGTTAGTAGATATTGAAATTAATGAAGAATTTTTCAGTATTTTCCTTCAATGTTTGAAATCTCCGAAGCTTCATCTTGAAAGCAAAACTAGATTTTGTGAGTTAGTTGTTGAAAGAGTTGAAAATGAGATTCAGTATCTCGATGAGCAGATTCAGTCATATGATTTCCAAGACCCTAAAAAGTTTTTGGAAATCGTTCCTCCATTGAAACAAGAAATAACAAATTTGCCTATAGATGTATACATTGACAATGTGCAGCTGGAAGTATGCATTGCAGAGTTGGGACAGCCAACAGAGTCCGACTTCCGCGATCCAATGGCAACATATATGGACACATTTTTCAGTTTGATTGATAGATCAGGCTGTATTTTCCGTGACCAGGGTCATTACGTGCATGAAGGGCTGCCAGCAACTGCATCTGTGACTTCGTGGCAACATTCTCAAGCGGCTTCATTTTCAGGTTTACTTGAATGGTTAATTTGGCATTTTAGTATTACCTGATCTAGTGTTTGTACAGTAGAGTAGGGTAGCTTTGTAAATAAATAAGCAACCATAAGGGCAGCATCTTGTTTTAGTTTGCTTGAAGATTGTTTGAGTTCAGTTTCAGTTTGTAAATTAAGTCAAGAGTTGTGTTGATGATGACTTCATTGCCCAATGGGTAGAGGCACTGTCTGCTCTCCCAAAGTTCTGCGGTTCTTGGCACCTCCACGGAGCGGCAGCTGCCATCCCAAGTGGAGCCGATGTTAGACTCCGTCTCATGTCAGAGATTGATTCTTCTTCAAAACCCTGTTTTGAAGAAGAAATCATTAATGTGTTGTTTTAGATTATGTAATTTATCTCCAGCTCTTCAAAAGGGAGCAGCTTCCTCAGCTCCTATCTCTGCAAAAGAACAAACACAAAACAAAGCATCATCAGCAATCAAAGTTTGGCAATTTAATAATCAAATCAACAATTCCGCTCCTTCATCCATTATTCGTACATGACTAGCTTTGAATCTTTCCAAGATCAGTCTACTTCAATCAAAGATGACGAATTTAAAGTAAATCAAAATCCAGTTTTTCATGTAGCAGAGGCTGCCTTGAATGAGCAACCAAAAATCTCCAAGTGTGTTGGATGAAGTTAGAGAGGGGTCGCGTGGGAAAGAGAATTCTTCTGGAAAATTGATGCTGGACATTGTAGCTGTGTTACTCCGCTGCTTGTCATTGTGGAAATATTCAATGTGCAGCTATCCAATTATACTTTGAGCATGGAAAGAAGCTTTACAAGGAATTTTGCTAGGACTCTGCAAGTGTCCCCTTCACAGGTGGTTCCCATTGCGAGGCATGGTGTAAATGTCATTCTAGATATCTATATTTTATCATTTTCAAGATCAACAAACTATGCTGATATGAAAACCACAGAAACAATCTTGATTCAGAAGAATAGCAGCGGAGAAGGCATCTTGCAGGATCCAATTCTTGGACCTTTCTCAATCCTTAGAATAGAGAATCCCCTTGAATCAAGTTATCCATATGCATCTAGATTTTCAGGGTATGGTACCATAGGAAAATTAATTCTATCCACTATTATATTGTGCATTATACTGGTAGCCATAGCACTTCTTGTCTCTGCGGCTTGCTTTATACACTACAGGTACAGACTAAGAATCCAGTTTTCAAATGTCTCATTTGATAATAGCACAAACAGTTTTACTAATCTAATAAGCCAGGGGTCATCTTTCACAGAGGAGTTTCATGCCCATGACAGCTCATGCCTCAGATCTATTACAGGATGCATGGGAAGAAAATCTTTCAAATTCAACAGTAAAAGTGAAATGGTACCAGGCACAATTGTACAACAGCTCTCTTATTCACAACTAGCTGAGGCAACTGAGCAATTTTCAACGTTTAAACTCATTGGCATGGGAGGAAGCAGTAGTGTTTATCGAGGTCAACTTAGAAATGGAAGAACTGTTGCTGTCAAGAAACTTGTCTGTCGAAATGGACCTGATACAGATAGTGAGTTCCTAATTGAGGTTGAGCTTTTATCCAGGCTTCATCATTTTCACCTGGTGCTACTCATTGGCTACTGCATAGAATACAATGGGCGGGAAGTTCAAAGACTACTAGTGTATGAACATATGCCTAATGGCAATCTTAGAAATCATTTGGATGGAACTTTGGGTAGGGAATCACTTCATTGGATAACCAGAGTTCGTATTGCACTTGGAGCAGCAAGAGGTCTGGAATATCTTCATGAAGCAGCCACTCCCTGGGTTTTGCATCGTGACTTTAAGTCAAGCAATATTCTCCTTGATAGCAAGTGGAGAGCTAAGGTAGCTGATTTTGGCACTGCAAAGACAATCACAAGTGTTGATCTTAATGGTCAACCAAGTTCACCAGCAAAATTACTGGGTACATTTGGATATTTTGCTCCTGAATATGCAATGATGGGAAGGGCTTCTTTGAAATCTGATGTTTTCAGCTTTGGAGTAGTTCTTTTGGAACTAATTAGTGGAAGACGTCCAATAGACATGTCTTTGCCTCAGGGACAACAAAGCCTTGTTATTTGGGCAAGTCCTTTCTTACAAGATGAGAAGAAGGTACTCAATGAAATAGTAGATCCAGCCTTAAAGAATGGTTTCCCAGTAGAAGACATGTTAAAAATGGCTCAATTAGCAAGGGCGTGCTTACAAATGGATCCAGAGTCAAGACCTGTAATGACTGCAGTTGTGCAAGTTCTAGCCATGTTAATCCCAAATAATGCAAGGAAGAGTGCATCTTTGCCTACATATGGTGTTCAGATCCCCTTTTATATGTCATGGAATCCTGATTTCTGTAACTACAACTTTAGTAGGGAAGAGGACCTTAACTTGGATGAAAGCGTAATGCCATCAAAACAAGTTCATACAGGGAATGTGATGAGTGGTTCAACCTTTGAACCTGAAATTCAGAAAATGTGCTGTTCTCCGAAATGGACAGGAAGGCACACCATACTTTTGGGCCTCGAGGAAATTCTAGCTTCTCAAGAAGAGCCAAAACTCGATATTTCAAACGGAACGTCATCGTGGTCAGCTTCAGACTATTTGAAAAGTTTCTCTTCATCAACCACAGATAATCCAGCTCGCAGATCATTAGAGGGAGAATCACTTGATCTTACAGAGCCTCGTATGGAATCATTCTGGCATCATAATGGGTTTTCAGTATGATCTACAAAAGGGAAGAATAGCGTACATGTGCTTTGGCGGAGAACCCTTCTAAGCCTGTGAACGAGCCACCTGTTTGTGATATATGCTGCTATCATTTCCAGGTTCTGTCTCTACAGATGAAGATAGGCAACGCATATTTGTTTCTGACACTAAATCATCATCGAATCATCGTGGCAATGCAGATGGAAGCGTTTTAGACAGCGCAGGCAGATAAGAGCATTCAATGAATACAACTGGCACAATGTGCACAAATGTGAGATTGTTAAAGATTTCAAACAGAAAACGAAGGTGAAAAGTAAAAACCCGAAACATACACAGAGACATCTGTCATAAGCAGCGATTTAGGAACGAATTTTGCCTATTTTGATCCTCAGCCCTGATTCTATGGGATCTAAGCACCAGTTATGCCTCGTAATTAGCCAAATCATCAGCAGATTTAGAGGAACATTGTATTATTTTAGAATAGAAGGCTGTTCCATGTTTAGCATAGATGAAACGCCCATTTCTAATTTTTGTAATTGTAGTTGAAACAGCGCAGAGGTTTTTGGGGTCGATTTGTTTTCCCCTTAGCAGTATTATATTTATTGTATTAAAAAATTCATTAGAAAAAAGAGAGAAGGGAGAGTTCTGAGTGCTGAGAGTGCTGGAGAACAGAGCTTTCAATGTACAGTTTTTGGCAGAGAGTTTAATGAAATTACACAGCCCTGACTTCTGAGATCCTGTGGCATGTTGATTTAGCATAAGTTTTCCCTTGTTTCATATGTAATCTGTTATGTTTCATTTCACTACATTATCATTTCTAACTGAACAAATGAAGTGTTTAGGTAAGAATTCATGCCTGCCATGCTCTGCCTATAAGTTTGTTCATGTTTTAATGTTTTCTACTGTTTAAGGAGGATTCAAAGTTATTGTCTGCCCTCCTTAGCTCCTCACCAGTCTTGTCATCCCATTTAAATCTAGATTTGATGCTAAATTTCTTGCCTACCTTGCCTCAGTCGATAATCTGTGTTGTTCATTATATTTCTCTGTTCAAGCTGTGATTTTTCCCATGCAGCCCAGAAAAACCCCGTCATTTAATTAAAAACCCCAAATCAAACTTTTCAATCAGTTTACTAGCCTAATATCAGTGTTACCTTGTTGGTCATCTCATCCCATTGAAGATTTTACGAGATAGACCGGAGAGAGCCTTCTCCTGCCCCGTAGGGCTAGCTACGGGGCTGAATGGTTTGATGTTGCCTTGAGGTTTACCTTTCTCAGCCTGAGGTGAAATCTCAAGCGCTAACAGAAGGCAAAGCCCCTTCCACACCTTGTGGAACAAGCATTTCCCTATGAGTTGATGAAGAAGGAAAGGTCCCTTCCACATCCTGTGGAGCAAACACTTGCCTATCAGCTACAAAAAATTTCCTTGTGCCCCTCTGGTATGTCATATAGGTCTTGAGTACCTTAGTAGCTCTAGTCTGTTTGGCTTTATCATCTATATTCACCTAAGCACTGCTAGAAGGTCCTCTTGATTCTTGAGACATTAGTGGAGGAACTTGAGGACCCCTGAAGATGTCATGAGCAATAAATGTCTCCCAAGAGATGTTGAGGAGGCTAAGATGATGAAGCACAATCATCTTGATCAAGGAATAATGATTAAGACTACTCATCTGCTGAGGGTATGGCTTTTTCTGCACAAAGTGGGTCATCTTCTCAATATTCTTGAACAAGAAATAAGGGATGTTTAACATCCTCACCCTGGTAAAATGCATGAGAAGCCTGATGTGATAGGTGTATAGTCTAGAAAATCTACCCTCACAAGTGAAATATTTCATGATGATTTTCATCATGGGAGCATACTTGTCTTCAAGGAATCTGAAAGGAAAAAGCCTTTTTGCCTCATTTCTGTACCTGGGTTTGATATAAGGCTCATAATAGTTTTCATCCAGGTCTTGTGCCTTGTACCACTTCTACCCTACATTTGGAATCCTGGTTTCATCTGCAATGATGGGGGGTGAGACTATGAATGTCACCCCAACAAAAGTCACCTTGTTGTCCCAAAGATTGGCTACAAAAGGCCTGGTGAGCTCAGGGTAGTGTTGAACTCTCTCTACCTGCTCACATAACTCATAGCACCCTAGATGTCTAAAACAAGTGACAGCCAAATGAGAGGCCTGTAATTCTCTAAGGTTTGATGGCTCTTTCCTGATAATTCTGCCTCCCTTGTGTGGTTTTCTCTGATGCCTAGTTCTATCTTCTGAAATGTCACTGCTGGTGTTTTCGTCCTCCTCATAGTCTTTGTCTTCTCTGTCCATGTTTGCAACTTTTGAGGCTGTGCACTCCTAGAAAAGGGATGAAGGAAGTGAGCTAAAGAGTTTAGAAATAAGGGAATGGGAGATGACCTTGTGAGGTGTTTGGTGGGCTTAGAAAATGATGAGGAGGGTATGAGTCATAAAAATGAGACGGAGGGCTTGGTTTGTTTTGAGGTTTGGGAAGAGGGATAAAGGGATGTGGATGTTATGGAATGATATAGGGAAAGAGTTTAGAGTTTTAGTGATAGGTGATAGGAGGAATAATTGGGGTTAGGGTTTAGGCATAACCAAGGGAGAATTTAGGGTTTCACATTTTCCATGGGGAATTATGTTTAAAAGTTTGATTGCAAACCAACAATGTAGTATGGGAGGAAAAATTACTTGTATGAAGGGAAGGAGGGCAATCTTGAAATATTTTTTAAGGTGGTAGAAGGTCTTTTGGTGCTTTTTTCCAAACGCGCAATGCCTCCTATAGGTGCGCAACACCCTCTTGAAAGTGCAGTGCTGTTGTTTTTTACACTACCGAAATCGCTCAATGCGCAGCGCTCTGCTCGTACGCACATCGCCAACCCCTAAACATGCAGCGCCACCTCCACTGCCTGAAACACGCAGCGCCAAACTGCAGAAGCGCAACGCCACTTCTCCTTGGCCCAAAACTCACTCAACTTCTCCTCTTTTCTTCACTTTTGGACTCCTTATTTTCCAAATAAGAATGATAAGCTTGAAAATGAAATGTGACACCTTATATAGGATTAGATTTTGATTTTTCACTAGAAAAACCCACTTTCTAATGTTTTTTGACCTTTTCAAAATCTCTGTTTTAATGCCTTTTCTTCTTCGTTCCTTTTCAGGTGGATGATGCTCAATTTGAACTGATTTTTGCAGTGTTTCTTTGTCTTGTAGCAAGGAGAGATGCATTGGTGTAGCTAGGATCATTTATTACATAAAGTGACTTAAAATTACATAAGAAATATAAATTAACTCAAAATACATTAGTTAAAAAGATAATTAGATAGTGACTATGACTTACTAGCCATCATTCTTGACTTATTTATCATCCTCATCCCCTTGTTGCCCTTTATTTACACCTTTAAATCATGCCTTTGACCTTGGAAATGAAACCCTAAGACCTAATGAAAACATGCCCTAAGACCTAATGAAAACATGATTGAATTTTGACCATGAAACCATGACTGAAGACAATCCTGAAGATGGGTCAGTAAGTATACTTTATGGGGGGAAAATTTGATTTTCTGAAGAGAAAAGAACCATCATTGGATCAGTTTGACATGACCTAATGAAATGATGTAAAAAATTCAGTATGGGACCCCTAAAATGAAAATGCAAAGGGCAAATTTTGATCCCTGATGGAAGTATGCAGATACTGACACTAACATTGGCCTTATTGGGGATGGAAGTTCCTTGGAGGTGTTAAGAGCACTGTAGAGCAAGTGCCTAGCTGATTGGGCCAATATTATCAAACAAACAAAGACTAGAAAAAGCCCCCTTTTTTTACAATTTTAAAGAATAATGACTCAATACAAATTGGAAACTGACTCACAACCAACTCTAAACTTGACTCAAAATAAAATAAACCAAAATCAACACAAATCATTCAAGCTTTATAGCCTTCACTTCAGGCCCTAAGCTCAGATGACAGTGTACTTGAAATCTTGCAAGGAAAATTAAACTGGTATTTACAATGACGGTGAAGCAACTTCAGGAAACAACTTCACAAGTAGTAGTGTTTCAGAAGCATACCATTCACTGGTCCTCTTGAGAACTCTTGACCATCCATTTCCTTTAACAAAAATGCATTCTATCCTTGATAGGCTAAGATCTTATATGGTATTTTTCATAGATTGTCAAAATTACCATGCTTTCCTTTTTCTTCATTTCGTGCATCCCATCGCAACACTACATATTCTAGCTAAAACTTTTATGCCTTGGTTTTGTCGTCATAAATTTTCTTTATCTTCTCTTGCAACCAGAAAGTGTTTTGAGAAACCTCTTCCCTTGTTTACTGAAGGTGAATCATTTGATTAATTCTGTGCTGAATATCATCCTCTTCGTTGCCAGCTTCCTGTAATAATCTCATGACTGGGACTGCAAGTGATGTGGGAAATACCGTATCAGTACCATAAACCAACTCAAAAGGTGACATACCTATTGATTTCTTGCTGCTCACTCTGTTGGCCCATAAGGCATTAACAAGCTTTTGATGCCAATTCTTCTTGTTTGCCTCCAACATTTTCTTGATAATGTTCACCAAAGATTTATTTGACGACTCAGCTAATCCATTTCCCTACAGTTAGTATGCTGTGGAATGACCCAAAGTGATATTGTACTTATTGAAAAACTCGATCATCCTCTTTGACTTAAATGCTGCTGCCTTATCTGTAATAATTTTGTGAGGGAAACCAAAACGAGACAAGATATTAGGTTCTAGAAACTGGATAATTACCGTGTCCATGGCTTGCCTTGTCGGAATGGCCTCAATCCACTTGGTGAAGTAATCAGTAGATGTCAAAATCCATCTGTGTTGTTCTGATGATGTAGGATGGATTTCTCCTATGAAATCAAGTCCCCATTGCTGGAAAGGTGCATTTACTTCAACTGGCTTTACAGGAAGAGGAAGCAATTTCCTTTTTCCTTGAAAAACTTGGCATTCATGGCAGCTCATGACTGTCTTATATAAACCTGAAAACAAAGTTGGCCAATAATATCTTACTCTCAACACTTTGTTCGCTGTTGTTTTCCAAAACAAATGACCGCCACAATCACCTCTATGAAAATCATTCATCACCTAGTAAGCTTCATCTTCAACCAAACAATTAAGAATAAACCCTCTTGGATCTTTCCAATAGAGAGAACTATTTAAAATGCAGAATTTTGCAGACTTTAGTTTTAGTGATCTACCTTTACTTCTTGACATTCCAGGAGGTGGAAAAAGATGCTGAAGGACATAAACTATATCGGAATACCAAGGTGATTTGAGAAACATTTCTGATACTTGAATGAGTGAGCCACCATCTTCGTCATCTGACATTGCTGCAATGAGATTTATGTCTAGAGCGTGCAAATTTGATTCAACCATCAATTTTGCCAAGCCTTGTCCTTTGATTAGTTTGGTAGGCTTAATCTCAAGATCATACTCCAACATTGCTGCTATCCACTTACCTCTTCTTCCCTCTGGATCAGTTTGCATGAGAACATCCTTGACGGCTGCGTTAGGAACATATGCTATGGTATGTGAATGCAGAATGTATACTCTGAAATCCTTCAATGCTTTTATAAGAGCTAGAGCTTGTTTTTCAATGATATTGTAATGCAAGGCAGCATCTCTAATAGTCCTACTGAAAAAAGCAATGGGTTGCTCCACCTGATCCCTCTTTTGCATCAACACCGCAGCCATAGTGTGCTCAGACGAAAATAAAAATATAATAAAATCATGGGTATAATTAGGACTGATCAAAACTGGGGTTGTGGTCAAAGAAAACTTTACCAAGTTGAACGATTTCATGGCATCCTCGGTCCATTTCACAGTGCTATCCTTCTTCAACATATTAGTTAATTCACGTAAATGCTCAGCCAAATTTGGTATAAATCTGCGTAAGAAATTCATATTACCATTTAAAGCTTGAATCTCCTTTGTGTTGCGTAGAAAGTCTATTTGTTGGATTGCCTCCACCCTTGAAGGATCAATGCGAATACCATCTTTAGAAATTATATGACCAAGGAGTTTACCTTCTTCCATGGCAAAAAGACTCTTTTTCAGGTTTAGAGAAATCTTGAACTTCCTACTTTTCTGAAAAACAATCCTTAAGTGGTGCAAATGCTCATCATTAGAACCATAAAATATCTTCAAATCATATAAATAGACTACCAAGAAAACATCCTTCTCATTAGAAAAAGCTATGTCCATCGCCCACTGAAAAGTGGCTCCGACATTCTTCAGCCCAAATGGCATCTTGGCATACTGAAAAGTTCCCCATGGTGTTGTGAAGGCAGTTTTGTCTTGGTCTTTTTCATGCACCAAGATTTGGTTATAGCCCGAGTAGCCATCTAGTAGTGACATCTGTGATGCTCCAACTACTCTTTGCATAATATGGTCCATCTTAGGAAGAGGGTAATTATCCTTTAAGGACACTTTATTGAGGTTTCGAAAATCTATGCACAATCTTATATCTCCGGTCTTCTTTCGTACCGGGACCAAATTTAAAATCTAATCAGAAAACCTAATTGGAACACTGATTCCAGCTTTAAACAATCTATTTACCTCTTTCTTGATGGATGGCAGCAGCTTTGGATTGATTCTTCTCAAATTTTATCTAAAAGGTTTCTGATATGATTTGATAGGAATAGTATGTTGAATAATGTTCTTGTCATACACTTTCAAATCTGAATAATCCCACACAAAAAACATCATAAAATTCAGAAAGTAACTTAACATACTTAGCCTTTGTTTTGGGAGATAATGTTTTTGATAACTTTACAAGTTTGGGCTGGTTTGCTGTTCCAAGGTTTACATCTTCAACTCCTTTGTCCGTAGGAACCAAGGTTGGTTTTCTCGCCACATCATCTTGATCAAAATAGCTCCTCTAAATGTATAAGATCTCTAGGAATAATATTATCCTTTAGCTGTAAAACATCCATCTGATTTATCTCAATATCTTGTTCATCGGAATCGCAAACATCATCAATGAAAACATTCTTAAACTTTCTTTCATTCTGCAAAAAGGAATTAATTTCATTGTCATCCCAAAAAACTTTCCAATACCTCAAATTATCAGGAACAGTAGGCCTATGTTTGACATGAATTTCAAATTTATTGCTAGAATTCATTGGAATCTTCAAATTGCTTGCTGCAGTGGCGAGTGAATCTGCAATGATGTTTTGACTTTGGGGTACTGCTGTCAAGGTGTATTCCGGAAACATCTTCAAAATATCTAGAACTGCATTTTTGTAGGCTCTCATTTGCGTATGCTTTGCTTGATATTCTCCTTTTACTTGTTTAATCACCAGCTCTGAATCACCATAAACAGAAATCCTTTTCGTGCCCAGTTTCTTCAAAATTTTTAGACCTGTAATCAACGCCTCATACTCCACTTCATTATTAGAGCAATCAAAAGCTAACTTGTAGGAACATACTCTAACATTACTTGGGACTTTGGTAGGCTGGAAAGCAGGGCTTCGAATCCAAATTCCAATACTGACACTGTCTTTACCCATAACACCATCGAAGTCCATGCTCCAAAGGCCAACTTCATCTTCTAGATGCTGGAATTTTGTTTCATTCTTGACCTTACCTTCGCTGATTACTTCATTTTTCTACTCTTCACTGATCTTTTGCTGTTGTGTAAGCTACTCAGAAGAAATTGCTATTTTTTCTTTTTTCTTGATTAAGAACTGCTCTAAAATTCTTGGAAATTTCTGGTACATCATCTACTTCTACAAGCTGAATATCTACATCATTCAATCCACTATCAGAGTACAAAACAAAAGACTCTAAATCAGTATGTACAACATTTATCAGATGATTCATAGGCTTCTCTTTACTAGTGATCATATACTTCATTTTCTTTTCCTGGTACAACTTCCTCAATTGACCGAAAACAGGGATTGTAGCATAAGAGAAGTCAAGTTGTAAAGTGCCTTTGAGTTTAGCTCCCCACGATCTAGATAAGAGCATACCAAATCGTGGTGGTATATCAGCAACTACCACATCCATCAAGACATTTTTGGCTGGGATTTGATCTAAAGAAACCACCAAATCTTTGATGAGACCAATGCAATGAACTCTACCAGAATCAAATGAGTACAAATCATGATATTTCCGGGTGATATCCAGGCCCAACTTTTCCATAATGGCTTTGGGCATCAAATTGTGGGAAGCTCCAAAATATAACATGGCATTATGGAGAATATACTCATGCAGTCTAAGACTCAGATAAAAGGGAGGGACTTCGCTATCTTCAGGCTAACCTTCTATGGCTAGACCAAAAATGAGTTCAGGATGATCATCCTCGACATTCACCATGTTAGACAAAGGATCTATTTGCAATATTCTAGATACATGGTGTTTATAGTTGCTATTCTTAACAAGCTCAGTCAAAGGAATGGACACTTTTAATTTAGCAATTTCACTTTCTAAATTAAAAGATGAAACTTTCTCTACCTCTTTGACACCAATGTCCTTCTTATTTGTTTGCTCTTTCGTTGCACTATCTTTTTGCTGATTGTTCTTCTCGTTTGCAGCAGTACTTGTTGATGGTACCTTGCTGGAATTTGGATCAACAAGCTCTTTTCCTTTCTTCTCAATGTTTGAGGAATCATTCTTTGATTTCACATCCTTTCTTTTCTGAATGGGATTGACTAGTACATCTCTGCTCCTTAAAGAGTACTGCCTCTACTATGTAGTCAAAGCATTCATATAACCACGCTGATAATCATCAGATTCAGCCTCCAAAACCACATCATTTGCTAAGATGTAGTCCTCATCCCTTTGAATGTCTAGAACTTCTACATACTCTTCATCTTTGGTCAGAAATATGGGAATACCATCAACAGTGAAAAAGTGATTTGTTTCAATTACCGGATCATCCTCATATTCTTCTTCCATTCCTTGAACATAATTCTGTTGTAAGGGAGTTCTAATCCGTTGTTTTTGTTGTGCTGGTTGCTCTAGTGCTTTTTGTTCTCTCTGCTTGATTTAGAATTTAGGCTACTATTGGCCTCTAAAATTTGGATTCCGGATTTGAGGTTCAGGTCTATTTGTGATGGATAATTGGTCAAACATCATCTCCACTGTTTGAATCATTGTATCCATTTTTACATCTGAAGTAGATGCCTCTTCTTTCATGATCACTCTTTTCTCAGATCTCATTCTTGCTCTTTTGGCCAACAGGTTTGCTTCTACGCTCATAGCATTCCTTTGCATGTCTTCTAGTGTTGTAGGATCACGTTCTTGCAACTGATATGCCATATCAGTATCAAAATCATTTGGAAACTTGAGCAAAGCCAATCCCTCTGGTGGTTTAATGTTTGTAGGAATAGCATTTTCTACTGCATTAAACCTTACACAATAGTCTTGCACACTCTCGCCAACATTTATTTTGATGTTCTCATACACAGACAAAATCTGAAGGGGATTCTTCTTCACCTCCAATTGATCTAGGAACTACCTATGGAGGATTGGTAAAGTGGCGATAGAAGCTGCTGGTAAGGTTCTGAACCATTTCCAAACTTCACCTCCAAAGCTTTGTACAAACAACCTCATCATCACATCTTCAATTTCTACTTCATGGCTAAGCTGTAATGGTTTGAGTGGCATCAAAGAAAGGTATATTGGTTTGATAATTAGCGAGCATGGCACCAAGATTTTGAGGTAAAACAAGGGGTGCATATCGGGCAGCCATAACTCGAGGTGGGGGAGGTGGATTTAAAGCAAGGATTGGGGTACTTGGTATATTCAAAGGGGAATTAACAATAGCTGGAGTAGTGTGAACAATATGTAAAGATGAAAGCAGTGGGTAAGGGATTGTCTAGGTTGCAGTAGATGTAAAGGAGATATTTCAAAAATCAAAAGATGGCCTATTTTTCACCCAAGTGTCTACGCTTGAAGTAAGGTTCTGTAACTGATCGAGAGCATGAATAAGCTGTGACCCTGATTTACTTTGTGTAAACAAGTCTTCAACAGGGTTATCAAGAGATATAGAGGAATCAACAACTATTTGATCAATCCAACTCAAAGATTTACTGCAAAATAGACTTTTCTCAAAATGAACATCAAACTCAATATCTTGCAAAGTGTCTAACCTTTTCGAGAATGAATGAACACAAGGAATGAAAACCTCACTTGATTGTTCTTCTGCTACACTGCCTTTCTCTGCAACTTTCTTAGATTTCCACCCAATTTTATGAGGATCACTGACAATGGTTGGAGGATTCAGATTTGGATTGGATTTGGTGTACTTTCGAGAAGCCAGTATGCTCAATTTTGAAATTTTATATATTGCTTTACAACTTTCCAATTCAGCCTAGTAAATTCTAAAACTCATCATCCACAAGCTTAAGAATTCAAATGAAATATATTACCGAGGTGATTAATATTTTGTTCCCTAGTGGAGTCGCCACTATGTTATCACCTGGATTGAACCTCAGGATGAAGGAAGGCAATGCCAGGGTAACCACAAACCACACTTAGCCAAGTAGCTAGCCCTACTAGGCCAGGAGAGGGCTCTCTCCGTGAGGATCTTAGCCAAGATGACTGGATCAGGAAAATGATATTAGGCTAGGTATAGTAGCACAAGTTTTAATTTAATTTTGAAGGGTTTTTCTGGATCAGGAGGATCCAAACAATTAGGGCAAGGAAATTAGGCCAAAATTGCAGGGTGTTTGATGGGGCAAGGTAGGCACAAGGCTCAACACTTTAGGGTTTTGATGGGTGAGGTGATTCAAGACCAGTGAGAAGCTAGGAAGAGCATGTGATCACCATGGATCCTTCCTAAACTGTAGAAAACATAAACTGGTGAATATTTTCCCAAAGCAAGGGATGAATGTTATGGATTCCGCCTATCAACTTGAAAACATCCACTTAGAAGCAATGAAATGATTAATGAAGTACAAAAAACATTTTAACATATGATCACAAGATAGGAAACTGAACTAAACATTAGACCACATGGATCCCAAAGAAATAGTTGCAATTTTTCATTAATCTCCTGCTAAACTGATACAAAATGATGTACAACTAGAGCATAAGCATCCAACTGAGTCCAACCCAATACAATGAGAAAGAAGAAGATATAGACATTGTTTCAACCTCCTCCCATCCTCAAGGGTCGAATCCATAAGATGAGGAGCTAATCTAACCAACACTAAACAAGAAACTAGAATATAGGCATCCTAACAACTTGCCACTAAAAGTGAGGAAACTGATTCATTTGTGCTCAAAATGACTTTTAATCTAGTGAATCTACCCTCTGCTACTAATTATCCATCATATTTACAAGCCAAGTCATCATTTACAATATTAAAACATCCTCCATGAGAGAAAATCCATGAACACAGTCAAAACTTAGAAAAATGGCCATCTTGTGCAAAATTTGTCCTACACATAGTGCCACTGGTCCAACGCGCAGTGCCACTTTCAGGTCCCTTTTGGAGGCCTTCCTGGCACCCAAATTGAGATCATGATAGCTCATAGGAAAGATATTCAAGTCTAATTTCCAAAATACCATAATCTCTTCATTTGAATCTCATTTGACCCCTCAAAAGTTGATTGTCCCAAGACTGCTTTTGTGTGTCCAAAAAGTGGCAAAAAGGTCATTTTTAGGGTGTTTTTTGACTTTTTGGTAGACCAGTTCTACCCCAAAAACTTATAAAATCCATAGGGTGCATGTACTCATCACTCTAAATCCAAAAATGCAAGCCATTTGTCCATTGGGTGCCCCTAGGAAAAGCGAGCCAAGTTTTCTGTGTGTGAAATTTTCAAAATTTGCAAAAAACAAAATCTCCTCCAAAGTTGACCAAAATTGGTGAGCAGCACCATCATCAAGTATCCTGATGATCCAAAGAAGTTTCAACAAGAAAGCTAAGCTTATCCTCCTCTTTTTTTCCTTTTAGAGCCTGCCTTAGCCTAGCTTTCATCTGTTTGACCCTCATGTTGCAAATTTTGTTCTGGGTCCTGTAATGGTAGGCCATGTGCCTGATGATCTGGTTGTCTCTATTAGCCTTCTGCAACAACTTCTCCAAGTGAAAATTGACTCTTTCAAGCCAAATATCTCTATCACCCTTAATTTCCTTCTCAATGGGAGTCAAAGTGATAGGTGCCTCTTCCTCTTGCATAGCTGATTTACCCTTGTCACCTTGTCGTTTTATCTTGAGAAGTTCCAGCTCCATGAGGACCTGCTTGTCACTCAACTTCTTGTTCTCTTGTTCCAGATATGTGATGACATACTTGGCTCTCTCCAAATTGTCCATCAATGCTTGGACTTGAGCCTCCATTTCCTGTATGATGATGTCCTTTATTGTTTCTTCATCCTGGGCCTTTAAGTCAATTGTTTCCATGCCATGATGAGTATAATGTTGATCCAACTTATCATGCTCTGTCAAATCAAAGTCTCTTTCTTCCTCCTCACCATGAAAAATTTCCTCCGACATCTTTCCTTTCCCTTTGTGTAGATGTTGCATTTGTTCCTTTTGTGTTGATGAAGAAGGCAAAGCCCCTTCCACACCCTGTGGAGCAAGCATTTGCCTATGAGTTGATGAAGAAGGCAAGGTCCCTTCCACATCCTGTGGAGCAAACACTTGCCTATCAGCTGCAAACAATTTCCTTGTGCCCCTCTGGTATGTCATGTAGGTCCTGGGCACCTCAGTAGCTCTAGTCTCTTTGGCTTTCTCATCTATCTTCACCTGAGCACTGCTAGAAGGTCCTCCTGATTCTTGAGACATTGGTGGAGGAATTTGAGGACCCCTGAAGATGTCATGAGCAATAAATGTCTCCCAAGAGATGTTGAGGAGGCTAAGATGATGAAGCACAATCATCTTGATCAGGGAATAATGATAAAGACTACTCATCTACTGAGGGTATGGCTTTTTCTGCACAAAGTGGGCCATCTTCTCAATATTCTTGAACAAGAAATAAGGGATGTTTAATATCCTCACCCTGGTAAAATGCATGAGGAGCCTGATGTGATAGGTGTATAGTCTGGAAAATCTTCCCTCACAAGTGAAATATTTCATGATGATTTTCATCATGGGAGCATACTTGTCTTCAAGGAATCTGAAAGGAAAAAGCCTTTTTGCCTCATTTCTATACCTGGGTTTGATATAAGGCTCATAATAGTGTTCATCCAGGTCTTGTGCCTTGTACCACTTCTCCCCTACATTTGGAATCCTAGTTGCATCTGCAATGATGGAGGGTGAGACTGTGAATGTCACCCCAGCAAGATCACCTTGTTGTTCCAAATATTGGCTACAAAAAGCCTGGATAGCTCAGGGTGGTGTTGAACTCTCTCTACCTGCTCACAAAACTCATATCACCCTAGATGTCTGAAACAAGTGACAACTAACTGAGAGGCCTGCAATTCTCCGAGGTTTGATGGCTCTTCCCTGATAATTCTGCCTCCCTTTTGTGGTTTTCTTTGATGCCTATGTCTATCAACTGAACTGTCACTGCCGATGTTTTCCTCCTCCTCATAGTCTCTATCTTCTCTGTCCATGTTTGCAACTTTTGAGGTTGTGCACTCCTAGAAAAGGGATGAAGGAAGTGAGCAAGAGAGATTAGGAATAAGGGAATGGGAGATGACCTTGTGAGGTGTTTGGTGGGATTAGAAAATGAAGGGGAGGGTATGAGTCATAAAAATGAGAGGGAGGGCTTGGTTTGTTTTGAGATATTACTGTTTGGGAATAGGGATAAAGGGATGTGGATGTTATGGAATGATATAGTGAAAGAGTTTAGAGTTTTAGTGATAGGTGATAGGAGGAATAATTGGGGTTAGGGTTTAGGCATAACCAAAGGATAATTTAGGGTTTCAAATTTTCCATGGGGAATTATCCTTAAAAGTTTGATTGCAAACCAACAATGTAGTATGGGAGGAAAACTTACTTGTATGAAGGGAAGGAGGGAAATCTTGAAACTTTTTTTTTTTTTTTAAGGTGGTAGAAGGTCTTTTGGCGCTTTTTGCCCAATGTGCAACGCCCTCTTGAAAGCACAATGTCGTTGTTTTTTACATTTCCGAATTCGCTCAACGTGCAGCACTCTGCTCCTACGCACATCGCCAACCCCTGAATGCGCAACGCCACCTCCACTGCTTGAAACGCTCAGTGCCAAACTTCAGAAGCACATCGCCACTTCTCCTTGGCCCAAAACTCACTCAACTTGTCCTCTCTTCTTCACTTTTGGACTCCTTCTTTGCCAAATAAGAATGATAAGCTTGAAAATGAAATGTGACACCTTATATAGGAGTAGATTTTGATTTTTCACTAGAAAAACCCACTTTCTAATGTTTTTTGAACTTTTCAAAATCTCTGTTTTAATGCCTTTTCTTCTTTGTTCCTTTTCAGGTGGATGATGCTCAATTTGAATTGATTTTTGCAGTGTTTCTTTGTCTTGTAGTAAGGAGAGATGCATTGGTGTGGCCAGGATCATTTATTAACATAAAGTGACTTAAAATTACATAAGAAATATAAATTAACTCAAAATACTCTATTTTCACCTCAAAAACATGTTTTTTGAGGTGAAAATTATATTAGTTAAAAAGATAATGAGATAGTGACTATGAATTAATAACCATCATTCTTGACTTACTTATCATCCTCATCCCCTTGTTGCCCTTTCTTTACACCTTTAAATCATGCCTTTGACCTTGGAAATGAAACCCTAAGACCTAATGAAAACATGATTGCATTTTGACCATGAAACCATGACTGAAGACAATCCTAAAGATGGGTCAACAAGTATACTTTCTGAGGGAAAAATTAGATTTTCTTAAGAGAAGACAACCATCAATGGATCAATTTGACATGACCTAATGAAATGATGTAAAAAATTCAGTATGGGACCCCTAAAATGAAAATGCAAAGAGCAAATTTTGATCCCTAATGGAAGTATGCAGATATTGACACTAACAGTAGTAATGCAACCTATGGTGTCAAAGGAAATAAGACAAACTCTATGTTAGGGTCAATTCTACCATGAAGGTAAAAATTTACAACACATTAAAACCCTAAAATCGACCAAGAGTGAGTAGGACTTGGAACAAGAGAAATAAATGAGACTTAAAACCTAGAATAAAGGACAAGTTGAGTGAGATGCTTGAGAAACCCTAAAAAGTTGGAGGATAGACCTCATATTGGTAATGAGAATACCTTGTAAGTAATCATAGTAACCAATTCAAGGAATTATAAATATCCGTAAGAAAGGAACAAGGAGTCTGGAGAAACCTTTTGAACCTTTTCCAAAATTACAAAGGCACCAAAATTTCATGAACAAAGCAAAAAACTTACCAAGGAGGGATTGGATTTAAACCTTCCATTCACTCGGTGTCAAATCCTAACAGGCATACAACTCGAATTCATAAAATTGGGTGTTGAATAATTAAACCATAAACTCACATTGACTAATAGAGGAAGTCATTACATGGATAAACCGATAGAAGGCAAACTTGCGTAAGGACAATGATGTTGAAGCCCATGTCGAGTCGATGGACTTGGGAGAGAGAAAAATAAAATACAATAAAGATCATAAAATAATAATGGTGTAGCAATTTTTTAAACAGATAGAGAGTTGTGGAAAGATCAGAGTATTATATGCAAAATTTTGAGAAGGAAACCCCCTTACCGGGAGGAAAGGATTAATAATACTATCCATCAAAGCATTTGTCAAAAAAATTAACTTGTTGTAGATAAATGAACCCTTGTCATACAATTTTTTTTAAAAGGGGACACGCCCTAACATAATTAAGAGCAGGGCTTTGTCTCCATCAATGGAAGAGGAAAATGGGAAGGTCTGTGGAAAACCATGAAGGTGGTTACCACCAAAAACAACGACATCACAAAACCACTGTTTGAGTATCCCTTTTCCATATTTACCATTGAGATCATTTCACGAAATACAAGAATCTAATTAAAAACTATGGTGTTTGAGGTATGAAATTATCCACAATAACATTATAATGACATACAACTATAAGTCAAAAACATTCGAATCATTACCATAAGTACACAGAACAACATATACTACCAACCTAGAGAAATATAATATAAGGTCATGATAGTAAACATATCTTGTGGACCAACAATAAATCCCATATGCATCACGGGATAGGTCTCCATAGAGAAACACATGCTTTAAACAAGAACCAGGATGCCCTTGTAGTCATATAATGAAATGAAGAGTTATCTATGCAGGTGTTTAATATTTTATAAAAATATAACGAGCATATAATAATAGTCACTGATGAGGTTGTGGTTGACATGTTGACACAAATATTTGGTACCAAGTTATATTATAACAACTCTAAGTTTATATGCTTCTAAGGTATAATCTGTCATGAGGAAAAGTGATTCAAACATATAAGAAAATTCCTAAGCCTAGTGAGCATGTAAAAAAAAAAGGTGAAAGATTCTCATGATGGCAAGTGGTTTTCAAATTTAGAGAAAACAAACTTAATATAAAGTAAAAAGTCATATTTTGTATAAGAACAAAAAATATATATACATAGACGCAAGCAAATCCTTCATGAGGAATAATGAATGATAATTTTGAGAAATATGTTGCTTTGTAAATAATAATAAAAAAAGAGTTTCTCTTATGCTATTTAGGAGCAAGAGTAGTTTTCTATAGGAAATCTTATAGGAGATGTCATAAGAGGTATCAAAGCCCAAGTTCAAAAATGGATACCGTCGGCTAGTTACAAATTTTGGTAATGGCTAACAAATAGGGGATTATGTATTTTGCACAATGTAAGCAAGGAAGAGGTCTGAAAAGAGACCTAATGGATGAAAATAATCTTCAAACCCATATTGGTGAAGATGAGATTTACGTACACCTGGGACAAAAAATTCGAGACCCCAACAAAGAATTACTAAATGTGATGAGAGAAATGCAAACTGAAATGCTAAATATTTATGCTAGCCATGAACAGTTATTGAAAGATTGTGCGGAGAAAATATAGTTGATTAAGGCATTAAAAGAAAGGAAGTGACAAAAAAATCGATAGGGATTTCATGGAATCTTAAGTTTCAACTCTTTAATTTGCAGAAGTCAAGTGCCCTACAATTTTTTTTAAGACACTAACTCCATTTATATATTTAAAATTTCATTTTAAACAACTGAAATTCACAATCTAATAAAAAAATGTATCATAAATTTTGAGGAAAAACAATAAAAACTATGAAAGATAACAAGGTTATTAGATACAGATGGGTCTAAAAATTGAAAAGAGGAATTAATGGTAATATTGAAAGGTATAAGGCCAACTTGGTTGCAAAAGGTTAATCTCAAATGGAAGGTACATATTTGCATAAAATCGTTTCACCACTTGTTAAACTTTCCATCTATTAGCGTTGTTGATGCTAAATCGTTTCACCAATTGTTAAACTTCCCATCTATTTGCATTGTGTTGACACTAGTTTATTTACTTGTTTTGGAGTTACGGAAGTTAGATGTTAAAACAAAATTCTTTCATGGATATTTTGAGGATTTTTATATGGAACCAGAACGTTTTGTGCAATATTGCAACTAAATATTAGTTTGCAAGATCAAGAAATCATTGCATGGCTTGAAGAAGTCACCCAGGTAGTGTTGATTCCTTCATGATGTGCCAAACTTATACTAGAAATGAGTATGATAATTCTGTGTACTTTAAAATTTTGAATATCATATTTATTATCTCAGTGTTGTACCTTGATGATATGCTCATTGCTGGCAACATCATGGAAGAGATAAACAAGTTGAAGACTGAGATGGCTAGGAAATTTTATATGAACAATATAGGGGTTGAAGAACATATATTAGGAATGAAAATACACAGATTTAGGAAAAATGGTAAGCTCAAGCTTTCATAGTAGGAGTATGTAGAAAAAATACTTGAGAAGTTCGAAATGGACAATGCAAAACTAGTTAATATCCCTTTCACTTCCCATTTTAAGCTTTCTTCAAGCTTTTGTCCTAGTAATGAAGATGAAAATGATTATATGTCTCAAGTATCTTATGCAAATGTAGTATGAAGTATGATGTATGTGATGTTTTATACTAGACTGATATTTCACATGCAATGGGTGTTGTTAACACGTTCATAGAAAATCCAGAAAAAACCATTAGGTTGTAGTGAAATGGGTGCTTTGGTATCTTAGAGGCACTAGTGATTATTGTATCACCTTTAATGGTTGTAGTGTATATGTTTGTGGATATTTTTATTGATATTTTCCTAGTGATTTGGACAAAAAAAGGTCTACTTCAAGATATGTCTTTACTCTTGTTGAGGGATCCATCAATTAGATGTTGAATATTCAGGAAATAGTCACTTTATTCAACACAGAGGAAAAATACATTGTTGTCTCACGTGCTCGCAAAGTAGAAATTTTCTTAAAGGGTTTTCTAGGTGAATTTGGGAGTTTACAAAACAATGTCAATATATTTTTCCATACTCAAAGTGCACTACATTTGCCTACAAATCTAGTTTACCATAGTGAGACCAAACATATTGATATAAAGCACCATTTTGTAAGGCAGGTTATCCATGGAGGTAGAGTATTCTAAGAAAGGTTCACACTCGGGATAAATATTCATACATATTTAAAAAAATAGTGTATGGAAGAGGGTTTAATTATGGACAAAGTGTAGATCCTAGTCAAGTCCAAATGAACTATTTTTTGCAATCTACCTCAACATAAGGTATTCGTAGATGAGTTAGAACTCTTCTAATAATTCTATCCAACTCTTTAAGAATAGACACTAATCCACAAATAACATAAATAAACTAGAAGCTCTTAAATGAGTCATAATTTTGTCAATAATTATTTCGACCAATGTTTTAAGACTCCGACTCCGACTCTGACTCGGCCGAGGATCGACTCCGACTCCGACTCCGAAATGGTAATGACTCGGCCGGCTCGATTTCAATGACTCGGTCGTTGTAAAAAATACATTAAATATTTATTTTTTTTATAAAAAAACATAATTTTAAAGATTTTAAACATAATTTTAGAGATTTTCATTCATGTTTCCAAACACACCTACAACTGGAGTCCTTGCTGGCTGTGAGACTGAGGATGGTGGATTGGGATCTGCATTCAACTAAACAGCATGTTCAAGTTCAATTGATGTCTCGATATCTAAATCTAAATCAAGATCCTCATCAAGATCAAACTCTGCTGGACGACTCTCCACTACCCAATCTCATGTTGGATCAATGTCTTCCAACACAATGGGATCTGAATCAAGTCTTTTGTTCAGCAAATGGTTTCGTCTGAGCTGGAGGTTGTATTGGACATAAACTATATCATTTAACCATTTTTGATCCAAACGGTTTCTCTTCTTTGTGTTACTTGGGAGCAGGAGCGAAAATGGGAGAGGGAGCAACATTTTCAGAAGCTCCTGGTTTGGGAGCGAATCCCAGAGGAGTTCGACAACCAATGTCACTAACATCAAGGTACATATAGGGATTGGTGCTCTTGATTAAATAAGAGTTCCATACCCTAATACATGACAAAATTCAATGGAAACATTGAAATCCTCCAATCCTGAAATCCTGAAAAACTGATAAGTCTGCTGGATTTTGAATGAAATCTAAAATTCTACTTTCTCCATATGAAATCCAATGAGGCCAAAACCACTCTCAAACATCCTGAGTCATTTCATGGTAATGTTAAAAATTTAAGTAAAAGGATGAAAATGAAGATTAAGGAGAATGTCACTTTTACTTTAAGAATTTAACATTACCATGAAATTTGAATAACATATCAATAGTGGAGAGCATTTGAGTGTGTTAAATAGGGTTTGGGAGGGGGAATGGACCCCAAATGACATTTAGCAAATTCATATGACACATTGGAGTCCAAACCAATCAGAAACCACCTTAAAAATCCATTAAAAAAATATTAAATTGCTATTTAACGTGTTCTGGGCCAGCTTTTTGTGACTCGGCCGAGTCATAACAGAAACGGCCGAGTTGGCCGAGTTAGCCATGACTCGGCCAAATGTACCGTTTCAAAGGCCGAGTCATGGCTGAGGGTATCGGCTCGAATCAACTTGGCCGTTTCGGTATCGAAACGGCCGTTTTTTAAAACAATGCTTTCGACTCTTTGGAGACAAAAATTAATCCACAAGAATGATAAAAGAGATATTTGATTAATGTATAAATACCTAGTGATAATATCAAATTACAAACATGATATAGAAACATAGTGTGCTAACATCAAATATTCAAATACACAAAATAACAACCCTAAATTAGTATTAGAAATTCCATTAAACTAACTCCATGCACTTTCTTAATTCTATATGTTAGACACCTAATCATCAGGGATTAGGTGAATGACTTGTAAATATGTAAATAAAGGGAAATATGAATAGTTAGGAGAACTAACCCTAAAAGATGAATCCCAAGGGTCACTTTTCTATGTTATATAAGTATATTATCATTAATTCATTGGTAAACTAAATTAGAAGTTATTCCTTAACCTAACATGGTATTAGAGCCAAATTTAAGCAGTTATATCATGCTTAGTAACTTATTTTCTATATCCATCATATGCTCATTTCTTCCATCTTTGTCATACACTCATTCCTTCCATTTCTGAGGTTTTTTCGTTATTTCATAAGTCTCCAGTTGAAGTTCCATTACCTTGTTCATATTGATTCATTTAAGATACATCCTTGAACCTATCATTGGTCCATCCCTCTATTTGTATGCTGGAAACCATTAACACACTTACAAAGCCTCTCCTTTGGAACAACATGATTTCTTTATTGAGTCACACAAAAATAATTGCAAGGAAATTGATTGAAAATAACATTTTTCACATAAAATATTTGCAATCTTCATTAATCTTGTCCTCGTAATGGATCCACATATTTCCTTGACCTTTACCTCCCAGTCCTATGTGTTATACAACCTTGGTATTATGTCAAAATATTTATCCTTATACACTTTACTCCAATGTGTGCTTGAGCTATTCGATGTTTCTCCCATATCCTCCATCCGGAACACTCACACAATCCTTTTATATCCATTGAATGGTATCACTAGAAGTAAGGAACATAGGGTGAGGCAAGACTTAAAGCCAAAATGGATGGGCTTGCACATGCCTAAGTAAGAATTGAAGCAATGAAAGCTAGGAAAGAAGAGTTAAGGGAACATTTCTAGATGAAACAAAGAAGGTTTTGGACTATGTGTTATTGTGCAAAGAAATAATATAATTTTCATGGATATTTTAAATAAGATTTATTTGCAGATATTTAGTGAAATTAATATGAATTATGCTTTTTTTGTCAATAATTTCCTTGCACATCATGGGTGTAAGGTCTTTTTTTGTATCCTAGAGTAACCTAGCAAACCGTCTGACACGTAACTACTCATAAAACTCTGGGGGTCTACAACCTGTCCTCCTCTCCGTAAATCAGGTCACAATTGGGGTGATTTGAACCTTAGATCTCTCATTTTTCATAGCTTTCACATTACTTCGATCACCAATTGTGCTTCCCCCTAGGACCACCATGGGTGTAATTTCCTGCTCTAAGGTTTGAACATTTATATTTAAAAAATTCTCCTACTCGACATATACTCTTGCTCATCTTGTCCCCTTTGGTGAAAATGCATTAACTCATTTTAATAGTTAGTGTTGTATCAACTAGAAAGGAGAAGTGTTAAGAATGGTCTAAAAATATCAGGCACACCCTCAATTTTAGTGACTTATTGAAAGTAATTTGTGAAGGAGAAGATGACAATGCAACCACCAAGCCCACATGAGATAAAGAGCCAACTATTTGGGAGAATAAGGATATCAAAGTCTATTCCCTGATTATTTATTTTATGAGTGAAGAGGTGAGCCACCATATAGTTTCAATTAAAAATTCTTATGGTGAAGTTGAAAGATATATATGACTCACACTTAGAATTGGAGGTTTTTTTAATTGATGGCCAAACTCTTCAACCTTTACTTAAAACATGATTACCCCTTAGCTCTAGTCTCAAACAATAGAGCCATATGCATGATTTAGATGTCGTTGGAGTTAAGATGGATATTTATCTAATATACTTTGTCAAGGCCCTCTCTGCTACATAATCTCACTATCTTGAATCCTTACAAGCTAATGTGAAAGTCAATACCATTACTTTTGATATTTTGTGGAAAATTTTGTATATTGAGAGAAATATTTTGAGAAGAGGAAGACAACAAATCCATCCTATGAGGAATCAAAATGTCTTGCTTAGAAAGAGAGGAATCAATCATGTGATTCTCTTAAAAGAAGTAGCAATAGAAGAGGATGTGGAATAAAATACATCAAAGGCAAGGGGGTAAACAAAATCAAGGAGAAATATTTGATCTTCACTACATTTGTTAAAACCAATATGGACATGATGAAAAAACATGCAAAGTCCCATAAGAGAAAATAAAAGATTTAGAAAGAAGGATAAGCGTAAAATTTCATATCCACCTAAAGGTAAAGCACTTGAATAAAATCATTATATTGTTTCCTATTGTAATATTGGAGTAACTAAATACTTCTGTTGTAGCGGCTATAGCTACCCTCCAAAATTTTGCCTATGCTTTGATTTTGGAGCCTTCCTTACTATCCACAGGAGCTCATCTTGCTTTGATCCAGGTATTAATGCTTCGACTCAAACTTATCTTTTTAATTTGTGCTTGTGATTGCTTGTTTTGACATGACTTGCTCTCCAAAAGAACTATCTTCCTCTCTAATGCTTGGATGGAGAAGCCAAGGTTAAAAGTCCTCTCTTTGAGTAATGAGGCATCTTTTATAAAGAAAGGAATAACCTTTCATATCCCCATGAATCTTGAGCTCCCTCATGAATCTTAGACTTCTAATGTGACATTTGGAATTCTATATGACTTTTGAACTTCTATGTGAGTTTTGGACTTCTCCATGTGGCTGTTTTGTCCATATATGACTCTTGGACTTCCACATATTTACATTTGCAGTGTTTTCCAAAATTACATCATGATTTCCACATCATCATGTGACGACAACATGACAAGTCAACAATATTGATCACTCGGACTCATGGTGACTTGTACATAAAGTTCTTTGATATATGACGACACTACCACTATTTCTTCAATACTTGTAACATATCTTGCATTGTTGTTTCCATCTACCTTCCAAAGGGTCTTTAGAGATCTTGGAGTCTTCATGAGTCACTTTGGTCATCGAGATCCATGCTCTTTCAACAGTTGCAACATGGTGCCTTGTTTTTAGGATTCTTCCTCGGGAAACATTTCTTGTCAGATATACTCATAGATATCTTCCATGCTTGATTGAACATATGGAGATGTAGATAACTTAAGACAAGCAAACATTAGCCCAAAAATATCCTATTTTATCATGCTTCATGCTAATTCTATGTTTGTGGCTCAATAGTGTGTGAAGAGGAGAGAGAGAATATTTTTGGGCACATGGTGCACTTGCAAGGGGTAAGGATCACTAATCACTAATAATGTGATGTGAACTCAACTGGGTGAGGAGGAGGCCTGATGGGCGCAAGGTGCAACTTCAAGGGATAAGGCTACTTGACTATTCACTAAGGATGCACTGTGCACTTGGAAGGGAGGGCCACAACTGCAAGGAAGGAATAAGGCATAGAAACAAGGCACAAGGGAGGCCTCAATTCCCATTGAGAGTGCACAGTGTGCCCAACTGGGAGACATGGGTTAGGCTTGGCGCAGGGCACAAAAACAAGTGACGAGGAGGAGGGTTTGTGGACTAGGAGTGTGTTGTGCACTAGAGAGAAGCCTCCAATGTGCATGGAACAACAAAAAATGACAAGAGGGTCTCCACTAAGCCTTGGAGTGCATTGTGCACTCCTCATGGCCTAGAAGGCAAGCTCGAGAAGTCAAAAAATTTTCTAAGTCTGAAATGGTGGAACCTCGAAAGACACATTGAGTTAGGAGGAAAATCAAGTGTGACACATCTCAAATCATCAATAAAACTTAACTAGGAACCAAAACTAAAAATATACATCAAAACACCAATTCACAAACACTCATAAAGTATAACATACCAATTATGTACAATTGTGACCAAAATGTGTAATTTTGTGACCATACAGTGTACTATGACCTTAAAGTGCACCATTGTTACTCTGAATGATCTGGCAACACTTAGAAAGGAACATGGACACTTAGAATATGTGTATAAACATGAAACGACACTTGGAAACCAAAAGAAACACTTCACATGTTAGAATATAGGATCCAAAATTTGAATATAGCAAAATTTGGAGGGTGTTGTAGCAATGACAACAAATATCCATTAAGAAGCTTTCCAGGAAGTAGTGATGGATGGCCAAGGTGGACCGAATGTTGCAAAAACATGTGTAGGAGTTAACACAACAAGATTTATACTTAAAAGGGGAACAACATGCTGATAGAAAGAGGCCTTGTAAGAAGGAAAATATTTCCATCTTATGCTGGTTTTATGGAAGGGGAACATGTAAAAATGGATTGCCACCATGGGAAGAAAAAGGAGGAAAATAGTCCCCACATACCATAGGGCCATGAATTTGAAACGAAAATTGTCGTGAAGGAGGAGGGGTCATTCCCTTAGGCTCCTTGATATATGCAAATATATCGGAAGACTTCCATGTAATGTTTTTGGAGGGGAGTAAGACATCAAGGTCATTGTGAACCCTTGAAAGAATCCTGACTGACTATTGTATGAGAATACATATACACATATATGCTTTTTCACAATGGATGAGAGCACTATGAATGTTGACTCAGGGGGATTGAGTTAACTTTTTGGAAAATTTAATTCTTATATGTTATTCTTTTAAGAATTGGCTTCATTATCTCTTTTATTTTCTTTGACCCCTCACTTGAGCATGGCCATGCTACTTATTTTTTGATTTTATTATCATTTTCATGAATACTTTGTCCTGTTATTGTTTCCCTCATCTATTTTGGATTTATCTTCCTTTTTTTTTTTTCATGCTTTGGGGCCTTGGGGAAGATCTATTGGGTATGACAGATAGTCCATAGATATTTGGTAAGAGATATGAGGAGGACCAACATAAAAACATGATTTGAGAGAGGTATGGCACATGGATAAAGAGCATGAATAAAAAAATTAGGAAGTTTTGAAAAGGGGAAACATGAATATGAAATGATTGAGAACATGTTGATATTGGGAATATGGGCTGGAAAAAGGCCATTGCTGGAGTACCTTGGAGCATTGCTCTAAAACATGATAAAAGGCATAAATGAGGAAATGCGGGTGGCTTGAAATTTCCTATGCAATCAATTTTAATAGAAACAACTGAAAGTGCTAGTACTTAGAACAAGGTAAAAAGGCCAAAAGGAAAAGGGAGTAATTGGGAAAAGAATTCCCTTGGAAAATGTAGTTGAAATTTCGTGCATTCTTGCATGTATTCAGGGGTTAACTAAACCCTAATTTTATTTGACAAAAGTCAATATATGTTAAGACCATGATTAAGTGGACAACATATTGATAGCAAGAGGGTTGGTTTGAGTCCATGGGATGATGGATAGTGAAATGGCACAAAAGGAAGTTCTCTAAATCTTCACCTTATTTGATATATATGTGTGTGTGTGTGTGTGTGTGTGTGTGTTTGTGTGGGTTATATGCATGGACATGATTGACTAATTGAATATATGACAAGCCATTTTGACTGATAGGTTTTTGTTTGGGATGATTCTTATGGAAGAATAATGGATTAATTTAGTTTATGCTTATGTGAATGGCTTGTTGGGATAACATAGTGTAGTTACCAAATAAAGATTCCTGGATCTGTGAGTAATCAATGGGGAAATAAGTAGAATAGATGATTATAATTTAATATCAAGTGCTTATGACTTTGATATTTGTGTCTATGTTTACATTATGTACAAGAAATGATGAAGGCTATGACAACAAACCTATTAGCTATAAACTAGATCCTTGGTTAAACGATGAGGCACATATGTTACCATTACAATACATACAGGTAGACCACCTAAGATTGGGGGATTCCAAATCCTCAAATATGTGATGGGAGGTGATCCGAATTAGATCATTATATTTCTTTTCATCCATATCGATGCATTTGGAGTGGAAACTATGGAGGAATCAACTCACAGGATCGTTTTTACCGGTGGGACCTAGTTTGGCAAAATAGGGTCTAAAACCTTCTGGGAGTGTTTTGAGGCATAAAACGAAATTTTTCTGGGGGTAAAATTTTAATTCTCTAAGTTTAGAACCATTTCATTATATTATACACATAAAGATATTTCCAACGATGCAAGAGGCACGTCAATCGAAGTTTGTATACAAAATTTATGCCACTCAGAAGTTGTCCTTCCTTTTTTCACACCTATAGTTCGGGAGGATGCCACGTCAGCTACCATTATTCATGGAAAAGGGGCTATCCATGTGATTATGATGTAAAATATTGTATAAGAGTCTATATTTTAACTCTAATTAAGAGTTGATGTAGTCAAAATTAACCACTAGTAGGATATTGAGTTGTGTTATAACTGGGAAACTAGGAGGCAGAGGAATTCTATTATTTCGAGAGAATTTTGTTCCATATATGAGAAAAGATAGCCACAAGAGATAAGAGGTAGAGAACAAAAAGAGTATTTGTGCATTGTAGCAGCCAACGGGCCATAGTCATTAATTCTTTGTACCTGCAACCATATTTCCAGACAGAGAAAGAGAGCGAAGCGATCTCACCTTCCAGTTGGGTTTTTCTCCTGAAAGGGTTTCCGAGAGAGAATATATTGTGTCTTATGTGTGTGTGTGTGTGTGAGCTTATTTTCCCATTCTCTAAATTTTTGCATAATTTCCATTCACATGCATGCACTAATTACAATTAAATCTATAGATCTAAAAAGTTTAATAAAACTATAATAGTGTAGAATATCAGATTTTTAATATAATATTATTAGATTTGTTGTGAAGAAATGTCTAGTGGAATATCCACGACAGTTTAAGGATCAAGAGGTGTGATGATGGGGAAGTCATGGTGATGTGTAAATTGTTCCATGTGTATTTGTGTGTACTGTTGTGTTGTGTGTAACACACACACATGTGTGTGTGTGTGTGTTGTGTTGTACAGTATGCGTACATGCATGTGTTGTGTAATGTGTGGGGAAAAAAAGTATGGGACTATATGGACTTGTGTGTTATGTAATGTGGAATCTGTGATGATAACAAAGCTGTGATAGTAAATATTATTTCTGTTGATAAAAAATATTGAGATTGGTAGTGGGCACACTCATAGGGAAGTGAGTGAGAGGGGAGGCCTTGGTTTTATATATATATATATATATATATATATATATCCACCACTGGGTGCTTGTTGGGCTTGACAACTGATCCAGTGAGTGGAAGTCAAAGAGAAAAGAATAGAAGAGAAGGAACTAGATGCTTACTAGGTTTAGCAACTGATCTAGTGTGTGTACAAGAAAAAATAAGGTCATTGGATGCTTTCCAGGTTTGGCTAACCGATCCAATGTGTTTAAAGAAATAAGAAAATAACAACTCAAAGATAAATATTAATATCCCATTTGATTTCATGAATTTCTAAATTATGAACATGATTTGATATTCTGATTTATGATGTTCTGGTTATGAGCTAATCTAGTTTTGTTGTGATAGGAAGCCTAATGAAATTTTGTAAAATTCACCTCATGGATAATTTACTAATGAGGTATGATTTAATTTTATTACAATTCCTTTATGATGAATCTCATGGAATTTTGTGTGCCATGATGTAAGAAACCATGGAAACTGTTGGACACCTAATCCTAAAGGGTTAGTGTGGAAGCCGGAAAGACTAAGTAGTCCAAGAGACCTTGGGATCTGAATCCCAAGAGTCACCTATTGTACTATAAATGTGTATCTTATGTTAATAAAAAATATGAACTCACTGATTTATCTTTCCTATTGTTTTCCTATCCATGTGTGTTTAACATGGTATCAGAGCCACTTGTTTTTCTGTGGCCTGTTATATGCCTGACATAGCGCTGCCACTGCTGAGTCTATCGCTCCTCTGTCCTGAGCACTGTGCTGCTCTATCCTGCGCCACTCTGTCCTGTCTGTCCTGCGCTGCTCTGTCTCTGCCTGGCGCAGAAAGAATCAATACCTGGCCTGACATGCCTGGCCATGCCTGAACGTTTCATTCTCTGCGCTGAATACTTGAGTGTTTCTACCTCTGTCGCTGGACTGACATATCAGAGATGCGTTGGTTAATTCATCTGCGCATCCGTTTTTCTTGAGTACGCTGGCTCTCTGTGTACTTTCTTGCTGCCAAAACCCCAATTCCATGCCCATTTTTATTCAAATTCCATATACTCTCCAAATATAGCTACTATTTCTATACAGGGCACAGACAGCAAGGCGCATGCCTGGTGCCTCCATCCCCGCGAAGACTTTCCGTGCCTTTTGGCCAGTTGGGTGCCCTTATCATGGCTAAACTTAGCCCCCCTTGTACGCCTTTTTCCCTTTGGGTTTTGAATTTTATAGGTTTCAAACCCGGCCAATTCTAGTTCCCGGTCGAGTCGTACTTGCTGTTATTTGAGTGCATGGAACAATTTTAGGCAATTCCTGGAACTGGGTTAGGTATTGGGGCTGAAGGCCATTTGGGAATGCTTGCTGCACTGAGTGCTTACAATAAGAATACTAAATCAGAACACCAGTTCATGGGTTCCAGTCATCAACAACAGGGTGAAAGCGGTGATGATCCTACAAACTCTCAATAGGAATCCCAACTCTACACTTCCACAACTCCTGGTGGCATTGGCATTGCGCTTGCCGTGGTTGGTGTCATTGCTTAGCTTCAAATTGTAAGGAACTGCTACTCAAGGTGAAATTGGTATATGGTCCTGTGCTCCAGGACTTGTTCTGGGTCTATCTGCCATTTTTGGATGTACGGAAAAGATCCTGGATCAGGCTTCCTTTCTTTATTTGTATGTATCTGCTCGTCATTTGTGAATTTTGACTTCACATCTGTAAGGACCATGTATTTTGTTCTCATGGTGATCTACGCTTGGGGTAGAGACATGCTGTCATGGTGATCTACGTCAGAAATATATGCATGTGCAAGAAGCTCAAATCAGATGCTGCGTTTGAGAGAAAGTGCTGAAAATTTTTAGGTAATTGTTCCATTGTTCCACGAATTGTAATTGAGTTCTATCTACCTATGATCTAATGATCTGTATGAATGAACCTTAGAGAATTGTGGAGGAATGTGTTGATGCTCGTCTAAATCTTCTCTTTGGACTGAAAGAACGACGTGCAGTGTGCGGCAGAAGTTTTCCATTTGGGATGAGGATATTTTGGGTTTCAATGTGTGCGCCTCCGGATTATGGGCATTGCAAGAGCACCGGTGGTGGGCTCGGACACTGATCGAGTTATTCAATTGATTGATTATATTATTGCAAATTCAGCCGCATAGCAGAAATAAGTTCCCATATCTACGACTCGCATATAGATGTTGAACTTCGTTCTTCTGCATATTAAATGTGATTTCTACAAGTCATCAATGCAAGTAGGTTCCGGCGCATAGAGTTTTGACCACCATCTCAGCGGACTGAAGAAAACATTTTACTTTAATATTTGTAAATGCAACAATGACACTAAGGTACAATTATCTGTAGTCTATTTCATTCTAGATCAAATCTTTGTGCATAACAGATTTAAGACTGATAGCAGCTGAACGTTCAATTCTCATTCTTATGTTACCAAGCTACCAAAGCATCTGAATGTTGCAAGAAATCAGAATAAACTCTGATCTATCGATAGAGTATCTTCCCGCTAACCATGGAAAGGAAATTTACTTTCAACTCCAAGATGTGCATGTATCTTACAAAAAATGAATCCGAAACCATCAACTGACTCGTTTTCGGGTTTTGAAATTCATACACTGTTCACTGCACCACATTTTTTGGCAAGATTAGAAAGACCGAGTGCATACTATGGTGGTTGATAAATCACTGTTGGAAAGTCGAATGCTTTGTATTTTGCACAAGTCCATATTATCTTTGTTGTAGCAGACTATTTTAGAGATGCCAAGTTGAATTGGTTAAATGATTTTGGTGATTGAAGTCAAGGAGTTCTTGCCTGTTCATTTTCAGAAACTTTGTTTCAGTCCTGTGGCTTTAATTTGAGAAGACAGTTGGTTCCAGGCCTAAAGTAATCTTTCTAAAGTTGGTTCGTGACCTGCATAGGCCAACTTTGTATTTTCTATAGCGACTTCCATAAAGAATGATCTAGCCCCAAGGCTACAAACTTGTATTTTCTGTGGTTACACTTATCTACAACCACTGTTCTTCCTAACATTTGCTGAATTTAAAGAACAGAATCTCTGAAAGTCTGGTGATATTTGTATAATTTTGACAGTTTCAAGATATCTCTGGTTGATTTTTCCCTTACATTTTTCTGTGGGATTTGGAGATTTTTAAGGTGTAGAAAAATGGCTAAGCTTGAAAGAATATTAGAATTATTGAGAACTCTAATCATGTCCACTGCTAACAGCACAGTCAAAATTAACAAAGCCTCTCTTTCAGACATTCAAACATGTCTGCAATATGCACAAGAAAAGATAGAGTTTTTGCAGCTTGAGACAAAGCTACAACAGGAAGAATTACACAAATGGAGTCATCATTCTGAACCTGTTTCTGTTCAGAACAATGAAGCAGACTCCCATACACAGCAAGTTAATATTGTTCAAGTTCATTCAGTGCCTAATAAAGCAGCAGCTGTACATGCAGATGCAGAAACCAAGACTGCACTTCCCAAGCCCACCATCAGACCTTGGGAACAGCTTGTCCACAACAAGCACAGAACTGGTCTTGGATATGACAAGGACTTGTCCTTTCATATTCCAGACTATGCCAAGCCCATTCAGTTTCAGAGTGCTGGATTCATTAATGACAGTTCACCTGCTCCTTATGACAGTTCAGCTTCAACTGTTCCAGATTTTACTCCTCTTCTACAGCAACAACAACAACAACAAAAACAACAGATCGTGAAATGCCAACACTGTGACCGAGTTGGCCATCTGAAAGATCACTATTTTGATCTTCATCCATGTGAGCACTGTCATAAAACCAGCCATTCTTCACACAGATGCTTCAAAAACAAACGTCCTGCAAGAACAAAGATTCATCTTGGATGGATCGCTTCTTGGCAATGGGCATCAACAGCCAAGAAGATATTCCAAACACATGTCAGAACTTGTTCCAGAGTATTGAACAGTCTTGCAGTTGAGTTTTCTCCATCTTCTCACCTTGTACCTGACAGGGGGGGAAATGATGGTCATCTACAAGCTTTAAAGCCACATCAAGTGAGCCTGAGCCACAACCTGCCACACCAGTTTCAGAGTTGTAGCCAGAGATAAGATGCCTGAACATGCCTTCAGTTGGAAATCTGGGACTTCCTCTAGCAGAAGACTCCAGCTTCTTGCCAGTTTTGGAAGAGTTCCAGCAGAGTTGTTGGTCATCCTTAAACCATCACAGATTAAGAACACTTCCTCTAGCAGAAGACTCCAGCTTCTTGCCAGTTTTGGAAGAGTTCCAGGAATTGCATTAAGCATTCCAGAGTTGTTGGTCATCCTTAAACCATCACAGATTGAGAACAATTCCTCTAGCAGAAAACTTCAGTTTCTTGCCAGTTTTGGAAGAGTTCCGGGAACTACACTAAGCGTTCCAGTGTTGGTGGTCATCCTTAAACCACCGCCCTTTTTTACCAACATTTCATAGAGCACATTCAGCCCAGTGCTGCCATGCATTTTTGCACATTTTGTATTACAGCTCTCTTCTTGGACTCATACATAACCCTTCGGATTAAGGGGGGGAATGTTGGACACCTAATCCTAAAGGGTTAGTGTGGAAGCCGGAAAGAGTAAGCAGTCCAAGAGACCTTGGGATCTGAATCCCAAGAGTCACCTATTGTACTATAAATGTGTATCTTATGTTAATAAAAAATATGAACTCACTGATTTATCTTTCCTATTGTTTTCCTATCCATGTGTGTTTAACAGAAACTTCCCGCATTGGGTGAATGGACTTGGCTACATGGAAAATAACGAGGACATAAATATATAAAAGTATACAACAAAACGCTGGCTAAATATTGAAGATTAGGACCATTGTGGAACAATGGCACCCAATGATTTCCATGAAGCATGCTACGATTGGTATGGAAGTGTTGAGGCAGGTATTTTCCTTGGTTTTGATACCATTCTAATGAAAGGAAACCTTTCCAAGGAATGGATTGCCCAAGGGATTGAGAAGCAGAGAAGGGGATGCTTGAATTTGGAAGGTAAGTGACTGCATAGAAGGGGGGAACTAGATTTCCTAAGGGACTGGGAAGTAGAGAAGGGGATGTCAGAAAATAAATTGGTTTTAAAGGGTCATGAGCATGGATAATTGAAATCAAATGATACGAATTTAGACAGGTTCACAACAAATTACAGATATAACCATAAATGCAGAGGTGCAACATAAATAACACTTCATTTCATTAATATCAAACACTGAAGTATGCTTGCAAACATAATGGGAATAAGACTAGCTCGGGCGATGGTAGCTTATCTCTGAGAAGAGATGTGGCAGCTACATGACTTTGAAATATTTTACAATGAGGTTCAAAGGCCTATTTATTATTGAGAAACAATGGAAAAACCTAAACATCCAAAAACCTAACCCTAGGAGATGAAGCACCAAACTAAGGGCCCCATTTGGGTAAATTGGTACATCAACTTCTCGGGGTTGTAACTTTGGCATACAATCTTCATTTGACGTACACAATGCCTCATTAGAAATATCTATTTGAGGACTAGAAATTTCAAGTGGCCATCATCAATATATGGTCCATGTTGACCCCCGTTTTCCAAAAAAATGCCGTTTAGGGCCTCAAAACGGGTCCGGAAGTTTAGGACCCAAAAAACTGTCAAAAATTGTAAATTGTGCTACAAATAAGGAAACTGAAAAACTGAAAGAAAAAATGGTGGAAGCCCAAGTGGAATAGGCGGGTGGCCACCAATATCATCGTGGATCATCAAAACACATTGGGGGTGTTTTGGGAAGTAATGGTCCAAGAACTATTTTTTAAAGGAACAAGAGCGCAAATAACAACAATGCTGAATATTGGAAGCAGGAAACACTCCAGGAGGAGGGCAAGCTAGCAAGATAAATTGAAGAGGCAAAGGGACCAATAAACTAAAAAAGAGCCATGTAAAGTGGCTAGCCAAATGAAAAATTTTCATGCTTATTTAGTTGCTGGGTGAGGAACTATATATGTGAATTGTAATTGTAAATCAAGATGTAACTATAAATCCACCAAAAATCATGTGTTTTAATGGTGTTCAGGATGAGAACACTAAGGACAATTTTCCTCCAAGGGGGAGGGGTTTGTGACAACCCCTTTGGGAAAATTCCCCTACTATAAACATTGTAATATGCATGCAAATAAACATACAAAAGACTGAGATGAGAAAAAAATTTCAGATCTTGGGGAGGTAGACTTATTGGGATTACTATAAAATATAATTGATTAAGTGGCATCCATGGGAGGCTACCAAATGTGCTAAAAAGGATTGGTCAAGTAAATTAGTCAAAATGAAGAAGGACAACAAACATGCCTCTTTGCAAACAATTACAAGAAATAAGGGACAATAAAATTAAAGTGGAGGTGGCCATGCTACTAAAGAGTCACTTCATGGCCACAAGAACATAGGGGTGAGATGACCATTGGTTATAACAAGAAACAACCAAAAATAAAAATTAAGGAGACAATGGGGAGACAGAGAGGCAGATGGCACCATCTCACTGGTCTAGGAAATTTTGGCTAGACATGGAGAAATAGATCGTGGAGGCATGACACATAGAAAAAGAGGAAAAATGTAGATAGGTAGAAGGATAATAAATTACAGGTAGAGAGCAGTGTAATAGGGAATAAGCACAAGAGGAGACAACAAGAAAACAAGGGAGCTATGATTTGATCGAGAGGAGAGTGTACTTTTGGTTGGGATTAGAGAGAAGTTACACACAACTATGGACTTGAGGCATGTAGAGGAAACTCTCTCACTTAGGAGGTGATTCTAATCATTCAATGAGTGAAGGTATATGGCTGAGAACAAGGGAATCAATAACTTCCAAGAGTTTGAGAGTAGTGCAGACAAGATGTTGAAGTGAACAACAACAGGAAAATTCCTTCTTACGATTGAGTACAATGTTTCAATGGCCTCCAGACTCTTGATTTGGAGTAGAGGCATTGGGTATCAAGTGGTGGTGACTACGTGGATAAGGGTGAATATCTAGGCTCCGAGAGGTTTTAAGTGAGAAAAAATTGAGCACTCTCCCCCAAGATTTGAAATCTAGATCGGGGGTGACAAATGCATGTAAAATTGGCTGCAAATCGTCTACAGATGGGTGGAGAGTCATAGTCCCAATCTCAATTTCCAGACAAGATACGTGTTTCTTATATCTTTTGTGCTAGTGAATGTCATATAAATTTTTATGGTGCAATTTAATTTCCTTTTGAACCTTATGAATATGCTAAGGTGTTGGTTCAATGCTTGTGATAATGTTAAGGAATGTTGATTTCTGTGTAAATGTGTAATGCTAACCTCTATGCAACTGAAAAGGAATGGTTAATTCTTGTAAGTTGAGGTGTTAATTCTTATTTATGCTCCTCAATATTGAAAAGTTTATGCTAGACACAGAGCTAATGAACTGCTTAGATTAATTTAAAGCGATGTGATTTTTCTTGTATAAAAATGTGTTTTTGATTCCCTATGTTTTCCTCTACAATTTCCTAGCCTGAGGAGGAGATCGAAAGAGGTAACCTCAAACCACTTTCAACTTAGTTTCTAGCCCTACTGATCCAGAGAGGGATCTATCAAAGGATTTTTCAATGAATATATATGAAGAGACAGGTTTTAGGCTAGATATATAAGTTTGTTTTGAGTTCTTGTGAATTTAGGTTTTTTAGGTTTGCTGGACTAGGGTTTAGAGTAGGTAATTAGGTATAGGCTTCAAGTATGTAGAGAAAAGTATAAATAGGAGCTAGATATCAGTGTGTTATGGTGCAATTGGAGTGTTTGTCAATGTCGTATATATTTGTGAGCTTAAAAGAAACTAATGAGCATGTGAAAGCATGAATTCATTAGCTTTAGAAGAAAGGAAACACAAGTATGAATTCCACATAAACAAAGCTTAAATTCAAGATTCATGTCTATATAACTGCAAGGAAATTCATAGGAAGAAGATAAATCATGTAAAGAGAGATTATTTATCCATTAGAAACTGATAGAAATAGAAAACAAACACCATAGACTCACTGAACTAGAGTTCCTGAAATATAGTTGCAACTGCTCTTGTATTAGCTGAAGAGAACATAACGATACAAGCCTTCTCCACAAAAGTCCAACCCTTCTCTCTGAATGAGAAATGATACATATAGACTCAATGGAACCACTTTTCCACCTCCAGGAGCCGAATTCCTAGGTGTTGGAATTGTTTCCAAGATTCTCTCAACCAACAGGTGAGAGTGAGAAGGTCAAATACAAACACTTCTTGTAGACTTTGTTTTGGATTTTGATTCCTTAATGAGGCCTAATAAACCATAAAAAATAACCTATCATGTATATTTATTCATTATTAAATCATCTAACATTGAAATAACTTCAATTACATCAAGAGTTTTGACTTTGAACAAGTCAAACTGAAAACTAGGAAATTTACATACTGAAATTTAAATGAAAAACACAGATATTTGTAGAAGTGAAGTTCCTACTTTGAGCCCACTTTACGATGCCTTCCTAAGGTCAAAATAAATATATGAAAGAATGGTCAACTATATTTTCAAGTCTAGTTTCCATAACACCTTGAAATTTTGAAAATGACCCATGGTAAGGCCTTCAAAAATTAGTTCTCCCAAGGTGTCACCAGAAGCACAATGCTTGTCAAAAAGAGGGGCAAAATGCTGATTTTTGACCCCTTTTTCTCCCTTTTCTCAAAATTTAGGCCCTCTATAATATGATGAAATGGGTTTTGAGAGGATTCCATGAGCTTTCCAAAACTACAAACCATTTTTCAGTTGGATGCCTGAGGCACTAGCCAAATTTTTGAATTAGGCACCAAAATAGCTAAAAAACCAAAAATGCTTAGAATTCCTTCAAAATTGGTCATGAGATGAAAAATGATGTATGTCAAGCCCTCATGGATTCTTCAGCAAGAATATCTAAGTTATCCCTCTCATTTTGGTCTTTTAGGGTTTCTTTGAGCTTGTTTTCCAATTGTTTGACCTTGATGTTACAAATCATATTTCTGGTTTGATAGTGATGTGCCATGTGCCTTAGTAGTTGGTTATCTCTATTGGATTTGTCAAGAAGCTTCTCCAAGTGGTCATTGACCTTGTCTAACCAATATTCCATATCCTCATTGATCTCTAAAGAAATTATATCCTACATTTCTAGGTCTTCCGCTAGAAAAATATGTTTTATCTCGTCTTTCAATGCCTTCTTGAGTCCTTTGGTCCTTGGCCTCTTTTCTTGCCTTGTTTTTTAGTTTCCTTAGGTTCACTAGACTCCAATACTGCTTTTCCTTTGCCTGCTTTTTGCAACAATTTATCTTTCTCTTTCTCCATGATGAGTTGGCTAGCTTTTAGCTAACTGTTTTCTTGTTCTAGGAATGAGATAACAAACCTTGCCCTTGCCATGTTGTCCATGAGTTCTCTGATCTAAGAATATTTCTCTTTGATAGATTTCTGCATGTTTGAAGGCTCATTTTTTGTTTCCAAGTCCACCAACTCAAATTCATTCTCAATCAAGTATTTATCTTGTACTTGTGATCCCTATTTTTCTGATGTAGAAGGCTTGGCCCCTTTCTCAACATGAGAAGTAAACACAAGCCTTTTTCCCCTTTGATACATCCTAGTCACCTCAGGTCTAGGTGATTTAGGAACCTCCACTGGTTGGCTTGATGATCCTACCTCCATCTACTATGTTGGCATGTTTGGATGTTGAACTGAAACATTAGTCTCATGGCATTTCAAAGCTATTTCCATGAAACAATCCCATGTCATATTTTTCTATGTAAGCTGATGGAGAACTACAGTCTTTATCAAACTATGATGAAAAAGACTAGGACAGTGTTCTTTGTTTTTCACCTGTACCTTGTTGGACATTTTGACAAGGCTTCTACATAGATAATTTCACATGTTGAGAAGTTTTTGAGCTGTGAAGTGCATTAGAAGCCGAATGTGATAGGCATACAATCTAGAAAACCTTCCCTCACATGTGAAAAATTTCATGACAACCTTGATTAATGGAGCACACTTTTCCAATAGGTACCTAAATGGGATGATGTGTGTATGAGTCTCCCTATAGGGTGTTTTCAAGAAGGACCTATAATGTTCAAGATCCAAATTCATGCCCTTAAACTAGTATTCTCCATGATCAGGTATCCCTGTAGCAAGTGAAATAACAACCACTGAAAATGTGAAGTCAACCCCAGCTATGATGGCCCTTTCCCCTTTCAGATGAGTGGCGATCCAATCTGTCAACTGTTCATGAAAACCTACTTCACACACCCTTTTTCAAAACTCTAGACAATTTACATCTTCAAAACACTGCTTGATGAAGGGTGATGAATTGATTTCATTGTAGTTGGTAGGTTCATATATGATAATTTTACCTCCTTTATGGTGTTTTTTCCTCTTTGGTGGAGAATCTCCCTCCATGATGATAGAAACCCTAGAATCAGGAAAATGGAAAAAAATAGTGAGGGATGAGTGAAAAGATGAAATTATGGGTTTGAAGAGTGAAAATAATGGTAAGGAAATTTCTAGGAGATGAATAGGGACTGCAAACAACCCATGAAGCTTAAATGAGGTGAAGTGAGGGAAAGGAATGCTTATGAGAAATGAAAAATAGAGCTTCTAATAAATCTGCTCAAATTACTAGGTAGAGCTAAGGTTTAGTTATAGGTAAGGTAATTTGATGATTTACAGGCTGTTTAGTGAGTCAAAATGTATTTTAAACATGTATAGAGGTGTGAGATGGAAGATTTGCAGGTTCAAAATATCAAACTAGACAAACCATCATTTACCCTAGCTTATAGCATGAAAATTTCACCTAAGACCCTAGATGAAGAAATCTTGCATTTGAATTCATCTTGCTAAAGGAAAAAGGTAAGTAAAGTGATGTAATTACTTGTAGACAAGCTTAGATTAGTAAAAAACTAGGTTGCAAGCTTCAAATTTGAATTTGGGTCAATTTTGGAAGGTTTCGGGCTAATCTTGCACAAGCGTAGTGTTCAGAAGCACAGCGCCGGCCTCAAAAGCGCAACGCAGTCTCTGGAAGCGAAACGCCTGCAAATTTTGGCCAATTTTTCCTAGAAACCCATGTTTTTTTCGCTAATGGAGGGGAGAGCTCGATGAATAAAGGAAAATGTAAGGAAAATTAAGTGAGTTGGGGACCTTTTGGGTTTATATAGGAAATTATGGTTCCCTTTTGAATAGAAATGGGCCCCAAATACTTTTTCAAAAACTAATTTTTCACCTTTAAGACTGAGCCACTTTGGAGAGCTGAAACCTGAGTTGCTTTTTACCTTTTGAACATTGAAACTTCTTCTTCTTGAACCTTTGAGACTGAAATCATGAAGAACTTGTGAAAATTCATCAAGCTAATGTCAAAGAGCTATTTGTCATGATTCATTTAATGCTAGATTTACACATGATGATGATGGACCTTGAAACCCTAATGACTTAATGAAAACATGAGAGTGAGTGGAATGGTAATGATGATGAATGATATAATGAAAACATCATTTTTATTATGATATCTTCATTTGAGTGAGGTAGGTGACCAAAATGTGTGATTTTTCCAAAAGAATGAATAAATTCCTAGACAAACTAGTCGGTGACCAAATTTTACTCTGTAAACCTAGTGACATGATAAAATTTGACCTTGAGACTCCTGACGGACTTGGTAAAAGCACATTTGATCACCGGTGACAGGCAAACAAGACTGAGACTAACACCCTGTATTATTCACCGAGGAATGGTGAAATTCTTGTACATGTTTTAATAACTGAGCTACTTAAATGTCTAGCACTAAGAGACGTGCAATCTTTGTTCTCTTTGCTTAATTCACCAGTTGAATATGCATGGTTATGGAAATGTACTTTTTTTCTTTTTATTCTCAGCTCTGCAACACTTAGTTGTTCATGATCATATTTGTGCATGAGTGATTGGGGCGTGATTGAGCCACCATGTATTCTCACATTTTACATTTTATGCACTATGCATTGTATCCATAAGTTAACAAGAAAGGGTGCTGTATTTAGTCAAGATGGAAGATGTTCCACAAGATAGAAACGGATGATTAAGTCCTAAATATTTGCAGGTCAGAAGGTCAAGCAGAGGTGCATGCAACCTTAGTATAGTTTTCAGAAAAATTCTATGCATAAAAAGTTAGAAAAATTGAAGTAAATGAGCTGGGTGGGACTTGCCAATCGACAAGGTCGGGGTTTGGTTTAGTCAGCCCAAAAACCAACATTCACATGGATTTGCACCTAATTATGATTGTGGCCGAGTAGGTCGCATTGACCTACAGGTCAAGGTTGGGATATTCTACCAAGCGGGGCAGATTGGAGCCTAGAAGCAAGTCAGAACCATCATGTAGCTTGGGGTTGGGATGGTTGACTAGGTTGGGGTCAATCCTAATGGTAAATTTGGTCCATTAGCATGGCATATGACTAAGATTCAGGGTCAGGGAAGGAATCCTGGGTGCGAAATAATCAACGATTACGATGTGCTGATAATCATACGACTATAGTGGAATGAAAACACCTCCACTCCCCACGATGTCAATAAGTGTTAGCACACCATAATTTCCTTGGTGGAAAAGGAAATTGTATAGGTAACCACAAACCACTTTTAAAGTTGGGATCTATCCCTTCCAACATTAGAGATGGCTCTCTCTGTATGATTTTTAATCTTAGTATTTAGATTTTAGGCTAGGTATGAAAGGACAAGATAGATTTTTTAAACTTTTGGTTGTAAGATGGAAGAGAAGTCCATTGGGCATTGTGTTGAAGCCCCGAAAATCGGGTCGACAACAAGGGGGATACCCACCCGGTCCGGACCTTGGTTGGTAGCTCCTTATCCGTTTGGTATAGCGGGTCCGACTGGGGATAATGGGACCAGGTTCCCAATCTAAGGGTGTGTGTGTGTGTAGAGTTGGATGATGCTGATCTAGGAGTACTTAAAGCTAATTTAATTCAAACTTCTAAACTAACTCTATGCTATTGTAATCTAATGAGAAACAACACATCTAATCTATGCTAAACCGGGGTGTATTTCTTCTATTATGCGATCTAAAGAGATTTCGAACAATAACTGGTAATAAAGATCATTCAGCTATCATAAGAATAGAAATCAATTAAGATAAACCACTTTGCATAAAAAGTTAAGCAAAACAGTTGTGAACATCATATCGCATAATAAGTTATTCATATATCAAACACAAATAAATGACTCCACCGTACAGAAGTGCCAAATGGTAACCCACACATTCATGCATTAACATATAAACAACTGAAAACTGTATATCACTTTAAGAATATAAGCAGAAATGGTCAAGAGATAAAAGTACCATTTATGACTGGTTCCACTCATAAGCTTCAAGCAACAATGATTTATATCTACTTGTTCTAACATCTACTAAGAGTACAAAAGTGCAACATCAGTAGCAGATATCAAATGCAAACATTGATAAATCTCGATCCAACCATTCATCAAAAACCCCCTCCGAGGGTGCAAAAGTGCATGTTCTGAGGACAAGTTTTTTGACAAATTTCTGGACCCTTCTCCAAATGCTTGAGAAGGGTTTAAATACTGCTAACTAATTAATCTTAATTACATAAATTTAGGACACGGTTTTAAATGACCGCCCTTCTACTAAAGCAAAATTATTTCTAAAAATTGAATCTAATTCCTAACCGTTTCTGTATTTGCTCCTTAGTGCTGTAAGCATGCAACATTCACTTGGGAAGAGTCGGCTGGTCGTCTTCTCCTTTCGTTTGAGCTATGAAAATAGAAATAAAAAGCGCTGGCACCACTTTCTGGTAAACTAGAAGATATTTTCGAAAATCTTCCTCTGGCTTGGTGTATTCACTGTGTGTATACTTGGTAATAACCCAAATTTCTCTCAAACTAATTCTGCTTTTTCTATTTTGGTTTCCAGCCTTGCGAATGACTGAATAAGTTAGGAACTTTGCTCTCTGAACAATTTTCTGTATTGAAAACTTCCTCCGTTCTTTGTTCCGGGCTTTTCTGGTGCGTTTTCCCTCTTTAGTGCCTTCTTTCTTTTTGCTTTATCGGGCATAAGCTTCAGGATCTTTTGCAAACATGCTGCTTTTGTGCACCTTTGATTCTGAGTTTTGGATGGCCTATTGACATCAGTATCTGTTGAGTGATACTCTGGAATCTGTGGTCCTGTTGCATGCGGCATCCGTTTGTGAAGGCATCTCTTCTCTGTTCTCCGAGCATTGACGCTTTCCCCTTTTCCTTAGATGTTTCTTGCACATTGCTTTATGTTATTTGCTGTCTTACAGCTTACGCAAAGGAAAAGAGTAATGATGAAAAGATTGACATGAAAGCTTTAAGCTCTAATGAATGCTTAATCATGACACCCATAATGAACTGACTCTTCGAAAAACACAACACAATCCTTCTTGGATACTTTGGCGTACAATCATTAATTTATTTTAAGGCACGCGCTCAATTTTGGTCTACAGACAGCTTTCCTTGAATACTGTGCCGAGGAAATTTTCCGATGGGTGATTTCTGCGACTCGCATCACAGTATCGAGGATCGCGTCGTCAAGATGTGTCATCGCAAGAATTTATGATTGCATTCATCGCAGATCGTGAATCGCAAATCGCGCTTAGTCATCCAATCATTGTGTGCTGCTTATGCGATGTTGCGATATGCGACGTCGCATATCGGTCGTCGGAGATTCCTTAAGTTTTTCATTTAAGAGTGCTTCATAATATATGTGATGCGATGAATTTCGCGTCGCTTCTTCGCAGCTTATTATGCGCATAGGAAAACGTTTCACTCTCTTCTCGCTATGCGATACAGCTTTAGGGAGTTAAAATACAAAATTTTTTGATAAAATGTTTTTTTGGATTTTTATTAAGGGTCCCCATTTGCTTGGTGTTATCGCTAATACCAAACAAAGAGGGGGGTTGTTGGCGGCCACAACAATGGCGATTCATTGTGAAGAACCAGTTATCTCTACTTTTCTATTGAATTTTAACTTCCAAAGCAGAAAAATTTTCGTACGTCTAAATTTTGTTATGGACAGATAGAGTACATTACGCCTTACCCTATCAATGATATTTTGTCTCAACCTTTTCATATTCCAATTGTTTGTTTCCTCAGGCTTAGTCCTTGTATTCACATCAGACATTACTTGGTCTTTTAAAGAAAAAATAAGGTCTTCTCTGTGTGCTGGCTTTTAAAATATGCCCATTTGTCGTAGGTAGAGCCTCTGCTACCTGCAAGCGTCCATAGCTTCGACAGGGTTACCTGTTACCCAGCAATGATCCTTTATCCTGCTTAAGGCTATTTACAACTTTTTAGAGAAAAACCCCTTTTGACACTTTTTCCTTTTTTATTCTCTAAAGAACAATGTCTTGGTTTGGTGGCCAAATTATGACATAGTCATTCACTTGATTTACACTTTTGCTGAACAAGCTGGCTCGTGATGAGACCCCTTGTCTTTTGATTGCAACAATCTTGAGTCGTTGCCCTGTTTTGGTGGACAGTATTGGCAAAGTCAGTAAGTTATAATATCTGTGATCATGATAAGCCGGCTCGTGATGAGACCTCTTATTCTTTGAGATACAGTGTTTTCTCGGATTGTTCCTCTGAATGCTGCGATTTCCTTTAGCAGGGAGGAAGTCATTGTTTTTCCTTAAGAAAGCTCTGGACGACAATAATAGAGTTTGAAAACAGCAGTTTTACAGAGAATATTTATTTTATTATTGATACCTTTCATTGTGCTGATATAAAACAATTTTTTACCAAAGGTTGCTTTCATCAAATTTTTTGAAGTTGAAACTAGTATCATATCTAGGCTAAAGTTAACTCTACCTGTCAATAATAAAGATCAGATTTTTCGAAAAATTTTGCTACTTGTACAAGCGAAAAAGCTCAAAATCTGATAGAGAATTGGTGTCTTTTTCATGAACCCCTTTAGTAACCATCTACAACTGGTTTTATTTATAAGAAAGAGAAAAACAAATAAAAACTAAAACTATCCTACAAAATAGAAGAGTGATCTTCTATGGAAAATATATTTTAAGGATCTGTCCATTAACAGGCAAAGAATCCCTTCGACCTGCTAATTCCTGCAATACAAACGTTGATGGGCCTATGACTTCTACAATCTGAAAAGGACCAAGCCACATCTTCTGAAATTTTGTATGTTTGCCCTTTACTTCATGAGCCTTATCCCATTTCAAAACTAAATCTCCCATCTGAAAATTCTTTCTGGTCATTATGCTTGAGCCAAAAGAGGATTTTATCAGCGCTTGGTGATGAGCATGGGTTTTCTTAGCTTGTTCTCGTCGTTCTTCTAATTTAATTATTTCCATTTGTCTTAGTTGTATGGAGGAAGTAGATACCTCATCGATGTTTTGTACTAAAGACAAAGAGGGGATGACTAAGTTAGTTGGAAGAACCACTTCTTTCCCATAAACTAAATTAAAGGGAGAAGTGCCGATTGAAGCTTTCTTCGTTATTCTATCTGCCCATAAATCATTTACCAACGCTTTGTGCCAATTCTTTTGGTTCTGGTCAACTGTTCTTTTAATAATCCTGATCAGGTTTTTATTTGTCGATTCAGCCAATCCATTACCTTGCGGATAGTAGTTGGCCGAATATCTCAGTTTGAACCCTCTTTTAAGTGCAAACTCAGTCATTGTATTTCCAGAAAAGTATGAGGCATTATCAAACATTAAGGCCGTTGGCAATCCAAACCTAGTGATTATAAATTGATTTATGAATTCAATAATGTTTTTAGAATTAGCTGTCTTGAGAGGAACTGCTTCTACCCATTTAGTAAAATAATATGTTGCTGTGAGGATGTACCTATGCTGCTTAGAAGAGTGAGGAACGACCTCACCTATTATGTCCAAGCCCCATTGACTGAATGGTTGCTCGATGTTTACCCGCTGTAGTGGCATGGACGGTTTCTTTTGTCTCCCTACAACAGTCTGGCAGACTTGGCATTTCCTCACATAACTGTGTGAGTCTTTGAACATTGTGGGCCAATAATATCCTGCACGTAGATTTTATGTGCAGTAGCATCTCTAGCATAGTGTCCGCCTGCTGGTCCATCGTGGAGTTCCTGCAAAACCTTTTCAGCTTCAGTTTTCTCAAGACACCTGAGAAGCATAGAATCATAATTCCTTTTAAACAGAACATCATTTATGAGCTGGTATTGTTTAGCTTTCAATATCAGAGCTCTTTTCTTGGTGTGATTCAGGTGTGATGGAGCATACCCGTTCTTAAGATAATAAATGGTGTCAGCATATAATTATTCTGCATCGTTTAGGCTTACCTCATACGTATGTACCTCTTCAGATGAATTCTCAAGAATTTGCGATGCTCCAGCCAACATTTTGCAGAAGCCTTGACCTCTTACAATTCTTGCTGGTTTGATCTCAAGATCGTATTCTTGTAAAGTGGTGATCCAATTTGCTCTTTTTTCACCCACATCCTTCTGTATTAGAAGATTTCTTATCGCTGGAAATGGTACTATGACCTTAGTATGGGCTTTAAGTAAGAAAGGTCTGAAATATTTGATCGCTTTGAAAACAGCATATGCCTGTTTCTCCACGTCTGAATAGTTGAGTTCAGCACCTTGTAAATTCGAGCTAAAAAATGCGATTGGAGCTTCGGTGTTCTCTTGATTTGCTTGAGTTAGAATCGCGGCATATGATTTCTCTGAGGCAAATGTGTATAAGATAAAAGATTCTGAAAAATTCGGGGTTGCTAAAGATGGAGCGTTAATGATAGCTTGTTTGATCAGGTTGAATGCTTCATGCTCATCTTGACCCCATTTAAAATTTGAATTCTTTTTAATCATGTTTTGCAAAGGAGAAACAATACGTGAAAAATATGGGACAAATCTCTTCACAAAATTGATTTGACCAAGGAAAGATTGCATGGCTTTTTTGTTATGAGGCATGGATATTTCAGAAATTTCTTGGATTCTGTCAGGCTCAATGTGAATACCAGATTTTGACACTATGAATCCTAGAAGTTTTCCTTCACTTAATGCGAAAAAAGATTTCTTTGGGTTAAGTGAAATCCCATACCTTAAACATCGTTGAAAGATTTGTTTCAAGTCTTTGAGATGGTCGCTTCTCTTCTTGGAGTACACTGTTATATCATCCAGGTAAATCACTACAGATTTATTGACTAAACCCTTGAATGCGATGTCCATGGCTCTCTGAAATGTAGCGCCGGCATTGATCAAACCAAATGGCATCTTCCGATATGCGTATGTGCCCCATTTAGTTCGGAATGTGGTTTTTAACTGATCATCGGGATGTACCAGCACTTGATTGTATCCTGAAAATCCATCCAAAAAAGACATTAATTCTGAGCCTGCTACTGCCTGTAATATCTGCTCCATAGGTGGGAGGGGAAAATTGTCTTTTTGACAGGCTTTGTTGAGATTCCGAAAATCGATACAGATTCTAATATCTCCGTTTTTCTTTCTAACGGGTACCATATTGGAGACCCATTTGGAATGTCTGATGGGGAAAATTATTCTGGCTCTTAATAACTTATTTAGCTCAGTTTTTATCTGATTTTCTAAATTGGGGTGGATTTTTCTGTTGGACAGGTTTTTCATTGTCAATCATAGGGATAGTATGTTGAATGATAGAAGTGTCGTATGTCTTCAGCTCATCGTAATTCCAGGAAAAAACATTTTTGTATTGTCTCAAAAGACGGATATACGCTAATTTTTCTTCAGGGGCTAGGCCGTGGCCTAGATTAACGTTTTGTGGTTTATCATCGGTTCCTAGGTTTACTAATTCGTAGTTCAGAGCTGAACTGTAGAGCTTAGAATTGGTAGACCTTTTAAACCGACTTTTCAAATCATATAAGTCTTCTAACTTAACCACCGATTTAGGTATAGCATTATCAGTGCTATTTTGTTGTATTTGTCGATCATGATGGTCTTCGTTAATTATTTGATTGGAGTAGGATCCTTCAGAAGTGAGGAAATTTACAATGTCAGGATCGTCATTGAATACTCTCCAGTTTGTAATGTTGTCAGGGATGGACGGTCTAAAGATTAATTCTATTGAGAATCTATTTGGACTAAAATCTTCGGAGGGAATAAGTCTAGAGGCTACGTTAGCTAACAGGTCTGCGCTCACATTTTGGAGTCTTGGGATTGACGAAATATTGAATGCTATGAAATGTGCAGTCAGATCTTGTACTAAAGATTGATAGTGTTTCAAATGACCTGATAGGCAATGTATGGTGTTACGTACCTGTTTGACGACAATCTCAGAGTCTCCGAAGACTTGAAGGTACTTAACGTTCAACCCGATTGCTTTGTATAGGCCTTGCACCAAGGCCTCGTATTCCGCTGTATTGTTTGTGCAATCGAATTCAAGTCTGCACGTAAGCATGGTCTTATTTCCCTCTGGGCTAATCAAAACGCATCCTGCTCCTGCTCCCTCGTTAGATTTAGAGCCATCAAAATATAATTTCCAAAACAAAGATGTATTTACAGGTTTATCTAAAAAATTAACACACTTTGAATTATCAGTTTGGGAAAAATTTTCGACTTGGGACAAAACTGAATTTTCTAAGTAAGGTGAGGTATGAGCATTGAAATTGCCGAGGAAAGAATCTACCGAGTAATTGCCTATGATACTGTTGTTGTATGCTATTGCTTCATTTTCTCCCTCCAATTCCGTTACTATGTACTTCTGGTGTAACTCTCGTTCAACCTTTATTTGATTCGGTTTACCATTGTAGGGTAACCACATGTGCGACCAGTCGGTTGAGAAGTATCCATGGAGTTTTTCGGACCAATCCCTGCTAAGAATCAAGCCATAGAATTCTGGGATATCAGCTACTAGAATGTCAATAACCTGACATACCTTCGGGTTAGACGACAATCTTATGGTCACTTGATTAAGTTCACCAATCACTTCGACTTGAGATCGATCAAGCTGAACTATGCGTACTGCGGATTTTTGTGGTTGAACATTCAACTTGGCACATATTGATCTGGGTAAAATATTTGTTGAAGCACCAGAATCTACCAAACAATTGTGCACATTTTTATTGAAAATTTCATAAGTGAGAAGAAAAGGGGGAGTGTGAGACCTTGATCTTCCTCCAATCAAGGCGATGTCATTTGGATCAACCTTATTGATCGTGTTGGTTGGAGGTCTTCCCATGTTGTGGGAAGCTACAGCTGTAGGCAAAGATGTAGTAGGCACAGCATGTAATTCTTTCATCATTATCTTCTGTTGATGTTTCAATTTGCTCAATTCATAAAGAGTGATATTAGCCCTAGTATTTTTCATGTCATCAATAATATTGTACTCCATTTCATCTGACACAATCAGTGTTCTTGATGGAGGTGTTTGATCTGATTGGACTGGGCTAGATTGAGTCGCTTTAGCGGTCGTTTTCTTTGTTGCGACTTTATCTTTTGCTGCAGGGCTTGCGCCCTTCTGCTTAGGGGTAGTTTGGGGAGGATCAAGTTGATTTTTGCTTCGTGTGCTAACCGGAAATGCTTCTTGATCTTCTTCTTGCGGGAGGATGAAATCCCACATTCCTTGTAGTTCCACAACTTCTTCGTCATCGGTCTGCCCTTCAGTGGTATTCTCTTCTTCTTCCTCTTCTTTGGATTCGACGTTTGAGATAGTGTTGGGTGGTTTCACATCCATTGAAGGACTTCTTTTAAAAGCTCTGTAGGGCTTTTTTGAAGAAGTTTCTGCTACTTGTTTTTTTATGTCAATCATCTCATTGGACATGGTTTTTAACACTTTTTGTAATCCTTCCAAATCGAAAGGGTCTTTCGTTTGTTTCTTCTTGGGGTCTTCCTTGAAGGAGACTTTCTTAGATTTGCGTTCCTCTATCACAGATCTTTTTTCCAGGGCTACTACGCATTTCTCTACTGCTATCGCCTCTGTCAAGTTTTCAACTAAGGTTGTCTTATTTTCCCTATCCACGAAGATTGCCAAGTTTGATGGTAAGGCCGTAATATACCATTCACATCTTACTTCTTCGCTGGGTTGGGAAGCAGCGGGAATTTTGTTGAGGATTTTATTGAACCGTAAATTGAAATCTTTGATGGGTTCTCTAGCCTCGGCTTTAAGATTGGATAGGTCATTGATTAACGTCGCCGTTGATCTGTCATCACCAAACTTGGTAAGGAATTGACTTTGAAAAATGTCCCAACTTGTGATAGACCCGGAAGGTAATGAAAAGTACCATGACCTGGCTGTTCCTTGCATTGTATAGGGAAAAAGCCGGACAATAGCATCCTCGTTGGTAACTCCGTTGAGATTGACAGAAAGCATGAAATTATTAATATGCTCTTCAGCTAGCATGCCTGCTTCTGGATTGAATTTGGGTAGCCATTTCTCAGGATGGGCCGGTATTTGGCTCAGGGGTGGAGGCATTAAAACTGCCCCAGGATTGTTCCATGGAGACTGGGCCATCGTTGAGCTGCTAGTAATTGAAAGTGCAGAGGATGATCCCTGAGGCTGGGAAGATGAAGATATTATGATCTTTGATGATTGAAGAGGAGGGGTTGTGGAAGATGGATGAGTGGTTTGGAATGAAGATGTGGGTGGCTGACTTCGCGGTGAGGGAGTTGAAATGGACGACGTAGATGAAAGAGTCTCACTGTCAGACTCTGGAGGTGTTTTCCTTGCTCTTTTCCTGGTGGGGAGAGGGAATTCAGTTGGCTGGATGCCAAATTTTTCACTCTTTAATCTGGTCAGGGGATGAGCAGGATTGTACTGCGAAGTCACGCTGCTTTGAGATTTATCAGACCTCTGTGTAAAAATAGAAAATCCCTGGAGTTTGCGAATCAGAGTTTGAACTTCAGGGGGTTCAATGGTAAATTGGTCTGAAATATTAGGGTATGTAGCAGCGGTTGATACTCGAGCGACTTCTGACTCTGGATTTAAACGTACTGGGGAAGTTGGGGGAGTTGATGAGGGCGATTTACTCTCAGAATGGTATTTAGATTTTGATTTAGGTGCCATTCATAGTTTTGGCCCTCCTTCTAGCGCCAAATATGTTGAAGCCCCGAAAATCGGGTCGACAACAAGGGGGATACCCACCCGGTCCGGACCTTGGTTGGCAGCTCCTTATCCGTTTGGTATAGCGGGTCCGACTGGGGATAATGGGACCAGTTTCCCAATCTAAGGGTGTGTGTGTGTGTAGAGTTGGATGATGCTGATCTAGGAGTACTTAAAGCTAATTTAATTCAAACTTCTAAACTAACTCTATGCTATTGTAATCTAATGAGAAACAACACATCTAATCTACGCTAACCCAGGTTGTATTTCTTCTATTATGCGATCTAAAGAGATTTCGAACAATAACTGGTAAAAAGATCATTCAGCTATCATAAGAATAGAAATCAATTAAGATAAACAACTTTGCATAAAAAGTTAAGCAAAACAGTTGTGAACAACATATCGCATAATAAGTTATTCATATATCAAACACAAATAAATGACTCCACCGTACAGAAGTGCCAAATGGTAACCCACACATTCATGCATTAACATATAAACAACTGAAAACTGTATATCACTTTAAGAATATAAGCAGAAATGGTCAAGAGATAAAAGTACCATTTATGACTGGTTCCACTCATAAGCTTCAAGCAACAACGATTTATCTCTACTTGTTCTAACATCTACTAAGAGTACAAAAGTGCAACATCAGTAGCAGATATCAAATGCAAACATTGATAAATCTCGATCCAACCATTCATCAAAAACCCCCTCCGAGGGTGAAAAAGTGCATGTTCTGAGGACAAGTTTTTTGACAAATTTCTGGACCCTTCTCCAAATGCCTGAGAAGGGTTTAAATACTGCTAACTAATTAATCTTAATTACATAAATTTAGGACACGGTTTTAAATGACCACCCTTCTACTAAAGCAAAATTATTTCTAAAAATTGAATCTAATTCCTAACCGTTTCTGTATTTGCTCCTTAGTGCTGTAAGCATGCAACATTCGCTTGGGAAGAGTCGGCTGGTCGTCTTCTCCTTTCGTTTGAGCTACGAAAATAGAAATAAAAAGCGTTGGCACCACTTTCTGGTAAACTAGAAGATATTTTCGAAAACCTTCCTCTGGCTTGGTGTATTCACTGTGTGTATACTTGGTAATAACCCAAATTTCTTTCAAACTAATTCTGCTTTTGCTATTTCGGTTTCCGGCCTTGCGAATGACTGAATAAGTTAGGAACTTTGCTCTCTGAACAATTTTCTGTATTGAAAACTTCCTCCGTTCTTTGTTCCGGGCTTTTCTGGTGCGTTTTGCCTCTTTAGCGCCTTCTTTCTTTTTGCTTTACCGGGCATAAGCTTCAGGATCTTTTGCAAACATGCTGCTTTTGTGCGCCTTTGATTCTGAGTTTTGGATGGCCTATTGACATCAGTATCTGTTGAGTGATACTCTGGAATCTGTGGTCCTGTTGCATGCGGCATCCGTTTGTGAAGGCATCTCTTCTCTGTTCTCCGAGCATTGACGCTTTCCCCTTTTCCTTAGATGTTTCCTGCACATTTCTTTATGTTATTTGCTGTCTTACAGTTTACGCAAAGGAAAAGAGTAATGATGAAAAGATTGACATGAAAGCTTTAAGCTCTAATGAATGCATAATCATGACACCCATAATGAACTGACTCTTCGAAAAACACAACACAATCCTTCTTGGATACTTTGGCGTACAATAATTAATTTCTTTTAAGGCGCGCGCTCAATTTTGGTCTACAGATAGCTTTCCTTGAATACTGTGCCGAGGAAATTTTGCGATGGGTGATTTCTGCGACTCGCATCACAGTATCGAGGATCGCGTCGTCAAGATGTGTCATCGCAGGAATTGATGATCGCATTCATCGCAGATCGCAACATCGCAGATCGCGAATCGCAAATTGCGCTTAGTCATCCAATCATTGTGTGCTGCTTATGCGATGTTGCGATATGCGACGTCGCATATCGGCCGTCGGAGATTCCTTAAGTTTTTCATTTAAGAGTGCTTCATAATATATGCGATGCGATGAATTTCGCGTCGCTTCTTCGCAGCTTATTATGCGCATAGGAAAACGTTTCACTCTCTTCTCGCGATGCGATACAGCTTTAGGGAGTTAAAATACAAAAAATTTTGATAAAATGTTTTTTTGGATTTTTATTAAGGGTCCCCATTTGCTTGGTGTTATCGCTAATACCAAACAAAGAGGGGGGTTGTTGGTGGCCACAACACATTGTTACACAAATTATTGTCACCATGATATTCTGCAGTCAGTGTGAGTCTATCACCACTCATACTGTCCTCCTTTGCAAGTCTCAAACCTCAGCTCTTCATGTCAAGCCTTAAAAATGAGAGAAAGTCCTTGAAAATATCTAAAACTCTAGTTCCGCAATTTCTCTTAGCATTACTTGCGGTCCCGCACCCCTTGGTCATGTCCCTTGTGGACCTGCCCGCTCTGTCTGTAAAGGAAAGGGTGCAGACCCCTGTAAAAGTCAAAAAGGCGCAAGTTTATTCTTAAAAACTCACTTTGGGTTAATTCTGGACGCTTCTAGAAGGAATCTTGAGGTGGCAAGTTCGCTCCTAGGTGGTTCATGCATCCCATAACTAAAGGAGCTAACCCCTTGATGTGAGGAGCTTATCCCTTTGAAGGTGGACCTGGTAACTTCCTTTCTCTGCACTATAAAATGAGGCATTGGGCTGCTTGCTACGGAGGTTGAAAGCTGAATATTTTTGAGGGTAAATGCTGTTGGAATTTAGACTTCCTAATTGAGCTTGAGAGGAGAGATTACATACCTTTTGATCTCTTTGGGAAGAGAGTGAAGCTTTTCAAAGTAGAGGAGATTCTTGCTGGACCCTGGGAGGAGTTTGTACAACATCAAGGCACCAAGGTTTTAAAGTTATTCTTTGTTTAAAGTTAACACAATCAAATTCATTTTTCTCAATAAATTGTCTTCTATGGTTTATTTCATGAATTCCTTGATCATCATGATAAATATGGTTTATTATATTGGCTATGCAGGTATTTGATGTGTGCCTGTTTGTGTTTGCAGGTTCTTTAAAAGGAAGCTCATTTGGACGGATGGAGCGTGGCTGCCACAAACTAGCATTGGACTTGAGGTAGGGTCTAAAACATCTCTTGGATTTTATTTATAAATTGCAATATTTAGAGAAAGATAGAATTTGCTTGTCTTGCTTGTCGCTAGATATCTGTAGATACTAGGGAGATCAGTCTTGTCCGCAAGAATGATTTATCCGGTCGACAGGCATGGAGTCATAAGCTCTTCAGTAATCAATTAAAATAAACTGAGGAGCAAAAAATAGGGCGAGGTAGGAAAAACCTGGATCTTGTAGAGCTGTTTTGGTGCGGATGAGATGAAAAAGAATTGGGATTAATTAAATATAGAGCATACACAGATGAATTCTATACTTAATATTAGAAATAAAACATTGAGATTTCTTAGCAAGCCAAAGTAGAGTATTGAAAGTAAGTTCAACCCTTATTCTTCTTATAAACAATTTGAGAAGGAAAACATTCATGTGAAACTTGAAAGGAAAACTATTGGGTTGTGTTATATTCTTTCCACGACTAGCCCACGTAGTTAACCGGGGGGTTAGAAGGGGGGTGAAGCCCCCCCTTCGTTGCGCCGATTGCATAGCGGGGGGAGTCACAGGGGGTTTGAGGGGTGCAAGTAACCCCACTCTATGGGCGGAGCCCCCCCTCATTGTTTTTGGACTCTATATTAGGTTGGACGGACCTACCTATGATTTTTTGCATGATTTTTTGCACATGGTTTTGGACGTGATGGTTTTCGGTCCATGGTTTTGGACGCGATGGTTTTCGGTACATGGTATTGGATGCTTCAGCATGTATAAATATGTATTGTAACATTGAAAGGAACATAATGAAAAATAAAGCAGGTAGTCCTGGTTTTGGGATCTAGGGGAAAATCTCTGTGTATATGTGTTTTATGTGTTATGCTCTCGCATTGTTTATTTTCTGTGTTTTAGAATTCATATGGAGGTAATTTCTGTACAAGGTTAAAACCTACATTTGGTATTAGAGCTATTTTGGCTTCAAGGGGACGCCTTTGTTGCTGAGGGGTTTCACTTGGGCCTGTGGTAGACCTTGTTTAGTGGGAGATCTGTGAGATCGATTCTGGTGGTGAAAGAAAAAGGCGAGAAGTGGAAAGATAGAGATTGAGAAATTTAATGGTCAGAGTTTGAGTTGTGGAAACTCAAGATGGAGGATCTGTTGGTGGATAAAGATCAGTGGATCATGGTAGATCTGGGTACTAAACCAATGGGAGTGTCTGATGAAGAATGAAAGAAGTTGGATCGGAAGGCAAAGAGCACAATACGATTGTGTGCCTTAGATTCAGTATTGTTGAATGTATCAGGGGAAGCTACGGCAAAGGCTTTATGGGACAAGTTAAGGACTTTGTACCAATCTAAGTCTCTAGTGAATAAACTATTCCTACGGAAAAAGATGTATAACCTGAGGATGAAAGATCGAGACTCGGTGATAGAGCATCTGGACACATTTAATACTGTGGTAAGTCAGTTATTATTTGTTGATATTAAATTTCAGATGAAGATAAGTGCATCAGTTTGTTGTGTTCTCTACCAGATTTGTGGGATAGTTTGGTTGTCGCAATAGGTAGCAATGAAATTGCTTTTAATTTGATGAAATATTATCATCCTTGCTGACGGAGGAAATGAGATGGAAAAATATGGAGAGCCAGAATGGTGATGCCTTGTCTGTACGAGGATGGTCCTAGAACATAAACAAAAATAATTCATCGAGTGGGAGTTCTAAATCTAGAGGGAGATCTAAATCTCCAGGAAAGCCCGTAAAGGTGGTGTGCTGGAAATTCGGAAAGGAAGGGCACTATAAAATGGATTGTAAATCTAAAGCTCCTGATAAAGGAAAGGGATCTGATGATGCTCCTTCTGCAGAGGCAAAAACCACCTCAGATGAAGGTGGGGATGTGTACTTGGCTTCTTCAAATACACATGTAGATCATGAGGCATGGTTGATTGACTCAGGTGCATCCTTTCACTTCACTCCCCATAGAGAGTGGTTCTGCGAGTATGAGAAATACGATGGTGGTGATGTCTTCTTAGGGGATGATAGGAAGGCTAGAATCTTTGGTTACGGAAAAGCGAAGTTGAAGTTGCAAGGTGGAAGGGTTAGAACACTTTCGGGTGTTCTGCATATTCCTGCATTGGCCAGAAATTTGATTTCTATAAGCAAGCTGGATGATGCAGGTGTAAAAATAGTGTTTGAGAAGTATACCTGCAAGATGGTTTGGGGAGCACTGGTATTGATGCGGGGAGTTCAGATTGGAACTCTATACAAGCTGCAAGGTAGCACTATTGTTGATGGGTGCAAGAGCTCTGTGGTTCCTGAAAGTGGAACAAAAAATCTAGTGGTCTTTGGAGAGAAGACCATGCTGTGGCATCAAAGGCTTGGATGTATTGGAGAGAATGGCCTTCAAATACTTCATGGTAAAGGTATGAGTTTAACTCTCTAGATTTTGATTTCTGTGGGAGTTGTGTATATGGGAAGTAGAATAAGGTGAGTTTCCCCTTTGGTGGTAAGAGGGCGAAACAAATATTAAAACTTGTGCACAATGATGTGTTTGGACTTGTCAAGGTTCCATCACTGGGTACGTCTGTGTACTATGTATCATTTATAGATGACTTCTCAAGGAATACATGGATATATTTCCTTAAGAAGAAATTTAAAGTCTTTGATAGGTTTAAAGAATTTAAGGCTCCGGTGGAAAACCAGACAAAGAAGAAGATAAAGGTGTTCAGGACAGATAACGGTGGAGAGTTTTGCAATAAGGAATTTGAAGAACTATGTAAGAAGTGTGGTATAGCATGGCAGGAGACTACTTCATACACACCTGAGAAAAATGGAGTTGCAGAAAGAATGAACAAGACGTTGATTGAAAGGGCAAGAAGCATGCTCAGTGGTGCTAGGTTAGGATAGGAATTCTGGGCAGAGGAGGTGGAGACAACATGTTACTTGGTCAACAAATCACCTTCATCAGCGTTGGAGGATAAGACTCCATAAGAGGTATGGACTGGTAAGAAATCCTCTCTTTCACATGTGAGGGTATTTGGATGTGATGCATATGTACATGTTCCAAAGGAGAAACAAACCAAGTTGGATAGTAAATCTGAAAAGTGCAGCTTAATTGGGTATAAGAATGGTTTAAAGGGTTATAAGTTTTGGAACCCAGTAACAAGGAAGGTTGTGTACAACCGAGATGTGGTGTTCAGAGAGGTAAAATATGTTATTAAACATGAAGTCCAACCAAAGGAACTTGAGAAGATAGAGTTTGAACTTAAGTAGGAAGAATCAAACTCTACAATAGAGGAGGAATCAGAAGATGAAGAGCCACAAACTCCGGGTGTGAGAAGATCAGTTCAAGAAAGAAGGAAGCCAGAAAGGTATAGTCCATCTGCTTTCTATTCAAATTTTTCTTTATCTATTACTGATGATAATACCAAAACTATGAAGAAAGTAGTAGATTCAAAGGATGGAAAAATTTGGAAAGAGGCCATGGTTGATGAAATGGCATCTTTGCACAAAAATGAGGCTTGGGATCTGGTGGAGTTTCCAGCTGGAAGGAAACCCATTGGCAGCAAATGGGTGTTCAAGAAGAAGACAAATGCAGAAGGAAAGGTGGAGAAATACAGAGCTCGGTTGGTAGAAAAAGGTTATTCCCACGTGTCGGAAATTGATTTTGGTGATATTTTTTCCCCTGTTTCCAAGGTAACTTCTATTAGATTACTTTTATCTGTTGCTGTTGCTTTTGATTTTGAGGTAGAACAGATGGATGTGAAGACAACATTTCTTCACGGGGATTTGGAAGAGGAAATCTACATGAAGCAACCTAAAGGCTTTGCGGTGAATGGTAAGAAAGAACTGGTATGCAAGTTAAAGAAGTCTTTGTATGGGTTAAAACAATCACCAAGGATGTGGTATCAGAAATTTGATACATTTATACGGGGACTTGGCTTCACTAGAAGAAAAGCAGATCACTGTATGTATTTTAAATTAATTGGTGACTGTGTTATTTATTTGGTCTTGTATGTGGATGATATGTTGCTGGTTGGAAATGACAAAGAAATTATCCAAGATTTGAAGACCCATTTGTCCTCCAAACTCGACATGAAAGATCTTGGTGCTACAAACTATATTCTAGGCATGGAAATTAAAAGAGATCGGATAAAGAGGAAGCTTTGGTTAAACCAGAGGAAGTATGTCGAGACAATATTGCAGAGGTTTAATATGCAGGATAGTAAATCGGTGAAGGTTCCTATTCTTGTAGGTGTAAATTTATCTGCTGAACAGTGTCCCAAGACACAAGAAGAGGAAGAGGACATGTCCCATGTTCCATATGCAAGTGCAGTCGGTAGCTTGATGTATGCGATGGTATGTACAAGACTAGACATTGCACATGAAGTGGGAGTATTGAGCAGGTTTATGTCAAAACCAGGGAAGGAGCACTGGAAAATAGTGAAGCGGGTTTTGAGGTATTTACGTGGCACTAGTGATTATGGTTTGTGCTACCAAGGAAGACCAAGATTGGACAGAGTGTTGGATATTTGTGGCTTTGTTGATGCGGACTAGGCTGGAGATCTGGATCAAAGAAGTTCTACAAGTGGGTATGTGTTTAACTTATTTGGAGGTGTAGTCAGTTGGATGAGTAAGAAACAATCTGTAGTGGCACTATCAACTACAGAGGCAAAATACATGGCAGCCACTCATGAAAGCAAGGAAGCAGTTTGGTTGCAGAGATTGTGTTCAAGTATGGGGTTAGTACAGGGAGCTATAAGGATAGACTGTGACAGCCAAAGTGAATTTTTCTTGGAAAAAAACCTGCATATCATTCAAAGACAAACCACATTGATGCTCAATATCACTTTGTGAGGGATATGATAGAAGGCAAAAAGGTGTTGCTGGTAAAGGTGGACACTTTGAAGAATACTGCAGATACATTGAAAAAATCTGTGAGCTCTGAGAAGTTCTCTTGGTGTAGAGAAACAATGGGCATTGCAGGGCTAGATAAATGACTAAGCTCTCTTGTGGCCCCTTGTGGAAAGAAAACAACAAGTGGGAGAATGTTGGGTTGTGTTATATTCTTTCCATGACTAGCCCACGTAGTTAACTGGGGGGTTAGAAGGGGGGCGGAGGCCCCCCTTCATTGTGCCAATTACGTAGCGGGGGGAGTCACAGGGGGTTTGAGGGGTGCTGGTAACCCCACTCTATGGAGTCTGGGGTAGCGCCCTGGAAAATTTTGTTTTTCGACCCTATATTAGGTTGGGCGGACCTACCTATGGTTTTGTGAATGATTTTTCACACATGGTTTTGGACATGATGGTTTTCGATCCATGGTTTTGGACGCGATGGTTTTTTGTCCATGGTATTGGATGCTTCGTTATGTATAAATATGTATTATAGCATTGAAAGGAACATAATGAAAAATCAAGCTGGTAGTCCCGGTTTTGGGATCCAAGGGAAAATATCTGTGTATATGTGTTTTATGTGTTATGTTCTCGCATTGTTTATTTTCTGTGTTTTAGAATTCGTATGCTGGTAATTTTTGTACGGGGTTAAAACCTACAAAAACAAATATACAAAGAGGAGAACATCACCATTTTCTTGACATAAGAATTTTGGAAACAAACTACTTCTATTAGTGAATTGATTACTTAAAAATATATATTTCACTCCTTATAGTCACAGAAAAAGCTTTTTTTCTTGCATAATCCAACCCTTACTAAGTATTTTTACAAAATATTTATAGAGTTGGTCTCAAATGATTCGGACTTGAAATAAAATTTATTAAAAAATAATATCTACTAAAAACATGTAGATATTTCCAAAATAAAACTAAGTAATAGGAAATCTAGACTATTTCTGATTTTTGTTCAAACTTTGAAGTGAAATGTTGGTGACTCTAGCTACTTTTGTGCTTATCTGTTTGCATACTCCCCAAAACTGTAGGATTTATGTTTGTCTTTATTCAACTACCTCCAACAACTTATCCCATCGCTCTTAAATAGGAATTGAAACATTTACCATGCTTTAAAGTCTCCCATCTAATTCTGTGTATGTCTGGAAAATTGGTTTGTTTAAAAATAAATGATGGATCTGATGTTGAATGAAGAGATAAAGCTGTAGGCTTTCCATGGAAGCTTCTCCACTTATAGTTCCTATTACTTTAGCAAACTTGGATGCATTTTCAGCTATATTACATAATTGATCTTGATAATTTTCTAATGGAATCAATTTTCCATTAGAAGCTCTTAAGGCTGGGAGCCCTTTCTCCTCTAATACATTAAATTTTCCGTTAAATATTTTTACCTGTAACTCCAATTATTTGCACTTATTCTCCAATTGTATCATGAGATTCCTCTTTTTTAACATCCTTTTTACTTCCATCACTGTTCCTATTCTGTCTTTAATATGGAGCTCTTAAAGCTGTTCCTTAGTTTTAGAATTCAACATTTTAATAATTATATTTGCTTCTGCTAGCCTGTGCTTTATTTCAATCTTTGTTTTTTCAATTGCTACCCTGACATTCTGTACTAATTATTCCTTCTCAAATGTGATTTGAATGGATGATCATAATTATATGATGTTTGCATTTGTGTTATGCCATATACTCTTTTTGGCCTCTGCTAACATCAGAGTTGTTAGAGATTGATTCTCATACTTTTGAATTTTTTGTATCAATTTGTAGTTATTTTGCACCTCTTCTAGGTATGCATTATTTTCTTTTATCTTGCTTTCCTCCATCTTTGTGAGTGCTACTGTTAACTTATCATTTCCTTATTTATTAATGCTAATTATCCTAAATCTTGGAATAGCTTCTCAAAAGAATCTGAAGTTGATGCTTGTGTTGTTTTTTGTACTTCTTGTTGTGCTGATGTACCTGCTGCCGATGTACCTTATTCTTCCACTTGTTCCTTTTCCTTCAACAATGATTCCATGTCTTGTTCCATATTCTGGATTTGAAAATTCTGTTCAACTATTATTTTGAACATATTTTCTTTCTCCATTTCCAGATTGGTTACTTCTTTGGCCTGAGGGTGCTCTGTGGTTGGAAGCTTAAGTTGTTTCCTAAGGGCTTGAATATCTGCATTTTTGTTTTTAATTATCTCCTCGGCTGCCTTGACATCACTAGGATCATATCCTAGTTTGATTATTAAATCTTATAAAGTTTTAATTCTAGTGTCTTTGGCCAGAGAATACATTCATTCTATCTTCAACTGTGAATGCATATTATTCAGAGAGGCTTGCAACTTTGAGGCAGCCATGGTTGAACTGGTCAGTGTTGAATAAATCATCTCACTTGATTGCTTATGCAAATCGATTTGATCGATTACATGAACATTTTTGGTATCAACAAAAAATATTGAAGATTTGTAGTCTTCTACACTTCTGTTGGCTAGAACTATAGGTTCCAAAAAGGCCATTTAGAACTGCCCCTTTTCTGTGTCAGATGTAAACAACAACCTGTGTTGAGTGGTGGCAGTTTTATTCCAAAAATATGAATATGTCGAAGCCATCAATGCTTCATTCTTCCTCTTGATCTCTCTATATCTTGCAAAAATATTCTGTTGAGTTGGAATATGAGATGTAGAAGAGATAGGTGACTCAGTTAACTCCTCAACATATGGGAATTAAGTGGTGGGAATACATGTCAAAATCATTTTAATTTTCTCTTGTGAATCCTTTTCTTCTAAGGATTCTTCTTGAACATTTATTACCTGAGGATCGCTTTTAGTATTGGTCTTTGGATCCTTCTTTCTCCTCTTGAAGATACGAAAGTCTGCAACTTGTGCTTCTGAATTTGTAGGGTGCATACTTTCCCTTGGTCTCTTGATTTCTTTGTCTTTTGGAATAGGATTTTGCAGAGATGATTGACTTACAATTTGTTCTTTAGCCTCCTATAGTGTGTTCTCTATCCACTTCTCCTGATTAGCATACTGTTCTATCTCTGGCCTAGGTGTATGTGCATATGGAGTGGTCTTCTGCTCAACTCTTAGCTTTGAATGGTTCGTAATGGATCATAAGACCATGTGAAGCTTAGCTTAAATTTTATCTTCTTTAATATTTCCTCCTCTCCCTTTGCTACTACTCTGGTATTTACAATATAAGGCCCAACATTGTCCTTCAATTTAAAATATGCTTTATTTTTATTTGATACAAAATGTAATTCATCCATGTTTAACATTTGTCTAGTGTACTCCAAAGTGAAAATCCTTACTGATACAAAAATTGGTAATCTATAGGGAGGAAGTTGACACCTATAGATCTGAATCTCTATATAGTTTTGGTAAAGATACTAGTCTCCAAATTTAGCCTGTTCTCAAAGATGCAAAGCTTTCTTGATATGTGGTGAAATACTTGGTATAACATCACTGCTAAGTAGACACAAGAATGGATGTAAAAACTAATCCACAAAATCGGTGAATGAATAATCTTCTGAATTTCTTATGACTAAATAAGTCTAGTGAATGGTTGGTAATGGATTTCCCTGATCATAAATATTTTGTAACTGGAACTTGAACTTGTATGCTTGATATAATAACATCAAATATACTAAGGCTGTTTAGTGTTTGAATACACCTTCAACTTGAAACTTGAGAAACTTCTCATGTATAACATCTGATAAGTACTGGCTATAATTGAAAAAATTGAAGGCTTCTGAACGAATGAAAAAAATGATTAAAAACCCTAACACTACCTCATCTACCCAGTGGTTTGTATGATAATCTAATAGGCAAGTAACCATGGAAATGACTTGTCTTAACATCTTAGGGAAAATAGAAGCAGGGTATGGGGGATTTTTTCTAGGCAATTGGAATTTTGAGGCATAAAACATTTAAAAATATGGGCTCACTGGGGGAAAGCAATATTTTTGTACATCTCCATGATTTCATCAGTAGACAATGGATGTAAAGAGGTTTGAGTGGTAATTTGGAGTACTTGACAAATGGCTTCTGGAGTAATTGAGAATATGATATCATTGTTTTGAGAAATTACCACTTTTTGGCTTGGGAGGTACCTGAGATGACACCAGAAAGCAATTTATGTGAAAATATGAGTATGGGGAAAGGTAAATTGAGGGAGAAATGATTCCCAGATATTTAAATATTCAATCTTGTCTAAATATTTATGTTTTACCCAATTATGAAGCTCATACAGATCAAACTCACATTGAGTTTCTTCCATCTCTGACTGGGTATCAATCAAAGGGGACCTATCTAAATCAGGGACAGGAGGTACCATAGGATTCTCATCATGCATCTTTTCCTTTCCCTTTGTGCGAAGGAATTTTAATTTCAATGGGAAATTAAGAAAAAACAGTGTTACTAGGTCGCAATTTGATTGGTTGCAGAAGGGGAAAACTTTGCAGAGGGCTTTGGTAAGCTTGGAAATATTTCAATATGAAACCACGTGGATAAAATAAAAATCTAAAGGAGATAATATAGGTCGATACAAGATTTTATAACGGGAATTGAGGCCGATCACCGAGATTATTACCATTTTGGAGCATAACATTTATGGGATTTTTAGACATTGGCGAGAGGTTTAAATGCTAACGGTTACATGACATGGAGGATGGGTGTTGTGGAGGGAGTGGTAAATGATGGGTGGTGAGGATGGAGTGGGAGTAAAGAGGTGAAAAATAAAAGGGTTGAAAGGTGGTTTTTTTTGGGGGGGGGGGGGGGGGGGGGTACGAGTGGTAGGCGGCAAAGGGAAGGGACACTCCAAAATGAATGAGGAGCCGCCACATTACTTTATGTGGTTTATGGTAAACATATTTTTGAACCCCACTTGCCCCTTGTTAAGTCTCGAAAGGTTGAGGGGGCAGGGGGGTTCTGGACATCGTCCCCTACCATTAATTTGGGTGGGGATGATCTCAGCTGCTCAAAAGTAAAAATGTTTATGGAAAGCGACAAAAATAGTCAAATCACCTTTATTACGAATTTTAAAACAAAATTTAATATATTTTAACTATTGGCGACATTTGAACTAGCATGCCCCTTTCGGGTATTAGTATTTTTTATTTATTTATTTTTCTTTTCCCCTTTAATCTTTATTTTTTCTCCTTTCTAATTTTCTTTTCTTTCTTTATTTTTCTTTTTTCTTTTCTATTTTTCCTTTTCCTTTTCTATTTTTCTTTTTATAGGCTAGACAATCTTAAAATGAAAAACAATTTACAATATCCTTGTGGGATAAATGGCTAGATAACCATACCTAGATTACTATATTTATAGAACCCTAACAGTGGCTCCAATGGGGATGACATCCTCCCTATGAGGTGTCAAGAACACTATAGACTAGTAGCCTTCTCCATTGGGCATTTATTTAATCTTCAAATGACTGAGACTGGTTTGATTAACTAAAAAATCATTACATATGGTAGTAATTCATTTGAAACTTAAGGCCTTCACTCTAGGTTTCAATTTCTGATGAAAACCGCTCACACTTGTAGTACTTGAAATAAAATGATGGTATATACAATGATGTTATTTTGTAACCAACTGAAATCAGGTGAAGTAGTGCTTGAGCAACCTGCAATTAATAGGCCCTCATGGCAGTGTTTCTCCTGTCAAATATTCTAATAGAAATGCATTGGTTCCACAGAAAGCTTCAATATTATAAGGGCCTTAGCATAAACTGTCAAACTTTCCATGTTTTCCCTTTTCCTCATTTCTGGCATCCAACTTTAACACAAGGTCATTTAGTTGAAAATCATTCGCTTTCACTCTTTTGTCATGAATCCTTTTAATCTTATCCTAAATTATCTTTTTGTTGTTGTAGACTTCTTCTCTGGTCTGTTGTAATTGCACCATTTGATTTATCCTTCTTTGCACATAATTTGATTCAACTTCTAATTCCTACAATATTTTCAACACTAGAATTCCTAGGGAGGTAGGGAAAACTACATCAAATCCATAAACCAATTGGAAATGTGACATTCCAATTGATTTCTTAGTGCTCACCCTATCATCCCATAGAGCATTTATCAACTTTTTGTGCCAAGACTTCATGTTTTCCTGTAACAACTTCTTTATTATGTTGACCAAGCTCTTGTTAGAAGATTCTGCTAACCCATTTCCTTGAGGATAATAGGAAATAGAATGTCCTAAGACTTTATTATATTTATTGCAGAAATCTACCATATTTTTATATTTGAAAGCAGAAACATTATCAATGATGATTTTGTGAGGAAAACTAAACCTAGAAAGAATATTACCTTCCATGAATTGAATAATTACTGAGTCTGTGGCCTGCCAAGTTGGAACTGCTTCTATCGATTTGGTGAAGTAATATGTAGTTGTCATAATCCACTTATGTTGGGTTGAAGAACTAGGATGAATCTCCCCAATAAAATCCAAACCCCACTATTGAAAAGGTACTTCTACTGAAATAGGCTTCAAAGGCAAAGGTAAGAGTTTTCTTTTGCCTTCTCAAGTAGAAACCCTTTTATGCACATCAGCAAATAAGGTAGGCCAATAGAAGCTAGCTCTCAAGATTTTATTTGCTATAGTCTTCCAGAAAATATTTTCTCCACATTCACCTTTATGAAACTCTTCCATCATCTTATCTACTTCGTCCTCCAACAAACAGTTCAATAAAATCACCCCAACATCCTTCCAATATAAAGCTTGATCCATAATGCAAAATTTAACAACTTTTAATTTCAGAAATCTTGGTTTAGTCTTTGTCAAACCCAGTGGAGCTTGTAAATGCAACAAAACATAAAAAATGTTTGTTTACCAAGGGAAGTAAAAAAATATCTGATACCATTTGGATAGACTCTTCTTCACCGTCTATAGCAGCAATGAAATTGATGTCCAATGCATGCAAATTTTATTCAGCCATTAATTTGTGTCACACGGAATGAGTCGTTAGTGCGGACACAACCGACCTCCCTAGAAGCCTAAGACTTTCTAGTGACAAACAAGACAAATAAGAGCAATCCTTCTCTAAATATGTCTTTACAATATGAGAAATCAAGTGTTTAGATCCTACCTGTAACCCAACGCTGTTGTAGTAGTCCAGCTTTGTCGATCCGGATGAGCTCCTCCTTCCCTTCGAAACCTGCATTCACTAACAATCAAACGATTAAATAGCACCTGAATATCACATAAAATAAAACATATTTAACATATAGACCAAGGAGTATATGAAACAACTCATAAATGAAAAATTGTTGAGAAGAATGGACTAATTTGTATTAAAAGGTAACAAAAGGAACCATTACAACCTGAGCCTTGGTGTTGTGCAGGTCCTTCCCAGGGTCCACAAGAGTTCTCCTTTACTATGATCAGCTCACCCACTTCCAAATGAAACAAGTAAAGATGGTAATCTCTCATCACAAGCTTCTACAAGGAAGTCCTAATTCCAGCAGCATCTACCCTTAGGAATGTTCAGCTTTCAACCTCCCCTCCCTTTGGCCCAATGCCTGTATTTATAGTGCTCTAGAGGAAGTTATTCAGGTCCACCATCAATGGGATAAGCCCCTCTTTGGATGGGATAGCTCCCCTCTTGATGGGATAAGTTCCTCTTTGGTAGGGATACATGAACCATCTGGAGGCGCTTCATACACGTCAAACAAGCTTCCAGAAGACTCTAGAAATGACCACAAGTAACTTTTTTGGAGTGAAACTTGCGCCTTTTGACCTTTACAGGAGTACGCACCCATTGCTTTACATACAGAGCGTACAAGTACACAGGTATTGTGAACTTGGAGTGCGTACACGCAGGTAAGGGTAAGAGAAACTGCGTACCCAGAGATATATAGATTTTTAATGACTTTCTCTCTTTCTTGAAGTTTGACATGGAGAGCAGAGGTATGAGGCTTGCCAAGGAGGATAGTATGACAGTTGATGGAGCCATACTAACTGCAAATAGTCATGGTGACAAATTTTAGTGTAACAGATTGCCCCCTAAAGTGCGAAGCCTGTAGTAGATAAGGGTTTCATTTTATCTAGGAAGGGTGAAGTACTTTATCAGTTCAAAGATTATCTTGTGGAGTGCCCAGTCGGAACCTGCAAGTATTCAACACAAAATAAATATATATGATCATATCATCGCTGAGGTAGGCATTCCCATACTCAGATTGAAAACTTTAACTAATTGACTATCTACTGCTCTGATACAGGAATGATTCTGCAGTACATCATAATCATAGAATTTTATAGACACAGTATGGACGCAGCCATCTGTTTATGATTAGTCTACTGTATAATGAATACAAAACTCCTCGCAGCCTGGATGGTGGAAACTAGATCCAGGGTCTTCATTTCTACTTCCCGAACAGGTACGATTCTATCCATGTGAATAAATGAGTTGATGTCGAACATGGTAGAAACCACTTGATTACCAGTCAATGATGTAAACTGTTAACAAGCGTGAGAGAGACCACCAGTGATGTCAATGGTTCTCAAAGTACCCAGTACAATCCATGAGATGTGGATGAATGAGTTGATGTCGAACATTTCACGGAATCCTCCGATCGAAAGTCAATGATGTAAACTGACGTCAAAGGCGAGAAACCTGCCATTGATGCATGCAGACTTCAAGGTACTGACGATTCCTAGGTCATCTTTTCTAGATAATGTGCTGATGTCGATAGAAAGCGACCCGTTGCAGGCAAGCCCACAACACGAAATCATAGATCGAGTTGAAGAAATATAGCTGTAAGGACTGACTCAGGGATGGTCAAAATGGATGACGAGTATTTTGCAGATGAATGTTTATTGCAGAGACCTCTTGAACACATAACGACACGACAGATGGCTTGGTGACATTTGACCCAAAGTTAATACCCGGCTAAAGACTTTCAATGTGGCTTGATCAACTGTGAGGCAAAGGATTTCCCAACCCAGGTAAATGAAAAGTGTCGTGTTCAAGAGTGGTAATAAGGCTTCTTCTGAGACAAAGGATAACAAATGAGCTCATTTTTCTCTCTTTTCCCCCACCATTTCTGGCAAGTACCTCTTTATTTTTTACAAGCTTGAGGAGGATAACATATGCTTGATTATAAGCTCATCCTTCGGATGAGTCCAACTTAGTTTTGATTCGAACCCTAAGAAGGAGTGGTCCGTTCCTGTTTGTAATCGAACAGGTCCTTTACTATGAAATTTTAACGAGTCCAGTATAGGAGAAACTCGACGTTTTTCATTTTTAGAGAGTCTGAAAAAACTTAAGAAGACTCCAGGTTGAACTTTTTCGTAAAGTTGTGTCTCCCAAGCCCGAAAAAGTATAAAATAATACCTGAGAGAACCGCTTAGTCTTGCGACCAAGGAGTACTTTCATGATTAGTGCCTCTGACCTGAAAAGTAAAAAGCGATCAAGGACACGTCGTTTTATTTCCAGTATCGAGTTTGAAATGACAAAAACCCGGCAATCTTTTCTTGTTTTTATGGTCAGAAAAGAGCTATAAGGGGACCGTCTTTTAATTCCGTTTTAACGAGTGTAAAAGAAACGCTCGGCAATCTTTTCATATTTTAGGAGTCTGAAAAGGGCTTAAAAGAGAACTCCAAGGTGTCACTTTTTCGTAAGTTTTAACGAGTTCGAAAAAATGATAAAAATGTACTCATATGGCCGACTTTCAATTTAATTTACGAGCAGGAAAATACGGAAAGAACTCGGCATTTTCATTTGTTTTACGAGAATGAAAGATAGCAAAATAATCTCGGGATTTTCATGAGTTTAACGAGTCTTGAAAATAACTGAAATTGACTCGAGATAGGTTTCATTTTTACAAAACCTTGAAACAGAGAAAAACTATGCTTCAAAGTAGTTTCATTTTTCCACAAGCTTGAAACAGAGAGAAAACTGTGCTTGATGCCCCCTAAGCATATCTGCTAGAGCGCATGCCCCCCAGCTTCATTTCATTCAACCAGTTGGATGAAATGAAGGTTCAGTTACGAGATCGTTTAAAAGACTCAACCTAAAACTGTAAGAAAATTATGCAAAATTGAAATAACTAACCTATCAAACTTAACATTTATGAGATCTAGTCAAACTCTCGACTCAATTGGAGGAGGATTTGTTTCATTTTTTAAACGAGCTTGACACAGGAAAAGAACTATGCTCGGATTCGGTTTCATGTTTACACAAGCTTGAAACGAAAAACTTTGCTTGTTATAAGTGCACATGCCCACAGCATAATGACACAAAACGAGGTACATGCCCCCCAAGCTTCATTGCATTCAACGAGGTGGATGGAATGAAGCTTTACTTTCAAGATCTTGTAAAGATTCGACTTGAAAAGGGAGTTGTTTCATTTTTTAACGAGCTTGACACAAGACAAGGAACTATGCTCATAACCCTTGTTTCATTGTTTAAACGAGCTTGACACAAGATAAGGAACTATGCTCGTAACTACTCTCTACAATCTACCTAACAAAAAACTCTACTCTAAAAACCTTGATTCATTTTTTAACGAGCTTGACACAAGAGAAGGAACTATGCTCTAAAATCCTTGTTTCATTTTTTAATGAGCTTGACACAAGACAAGGAACTATGCTCATAACTACTCTCTACAATCTACCTACTTAACCTACCCTTGTTTCATTTTTGAACGAGCTTGACACAAGACAAGGAACTATGCTCACGACTCCTTGTTTCATTTTTTAACGAGCTTGACACAAGACAAAGAACTATGCTCCAAAAGTTCGCATGCCCCCAATATAATGATGCAAAGCGAGGTACATGCCCCCCAGGCTTCATTGCATTCAACCAGATGGATGGAATGAAGGTTTACTTTCAATATTTAACTTGAAAAGGGAGTTGTTTCATTTTTAAGGAGGTTGACACAAGAAAAGAACTATCCTCATACCTGATTCATTTTTTAACGAGGTTGACACAGGAAAAGAACTGTCCTCATACCTGATTCATTTTTTAACGAGGTTGACTCAGTAACAGGAACTATCCTCAAAACCCTACTTTCTACAATCTGCCTACATATCCTAAAATCTACCTGATTCATTTTTTAATGAGGTTGACTCAGTAAAAGAACTATCCTCATGCTAGCCTGTTTCATTTTTTAACGAGGTTGATACAGGAAAAAACTATCCTCGTGGACACCTGTTTCATTTTTTAACGAGGTTGGCACAGGAAAAAGAACTATCCTCGCGTCGACTGATTCATTTTTTAACGAGGTTGACACAGGAAAAGAACTGTCCTCGAACCAACTGATTCATTTTTTAACGAGGTTGACACAGGAAAAGAACTATCCTCATACCTGATTCATTTTTTAACGAGGTTGATACAGGAAAAAACTGTCCTCATACCAACTGATTCATTTTTTAACGAGGTTGACACAGGAAAAGAACTATCCTCATACCTGATTCATTTTTTAACGAGGTTGATACAGGAAAAAATAGTCCTCATACCAACTAATTCATTTTTTAACGAGGTTGACACAGGAAAAGAACTATCCTCATACCTGATTCATTTTTTAACGAGGTTGATACAGGAAAAAACTGTCCTCATAAGCCTATTTCATTTTTTTAACGAGGTTGATACAGGAAAAAACTATCCTCGTACTCACTGATTCATTTTTTAACGAGGTCGACACAGTAAAAGGAACTTTCCTCGTACCTGATTCATTTTTTAATGAGGTTGACACAGTAAAAGGAACTTTCCTCACCAACTGATCATGTCTTCCAACTGGAAGAAAGACATGTCAATGGACACACCTTGATCATGGCTTCCAAGAGGTCTTCATCAGAAGGAAGAATACTTCTCTGGAAGGAACACATGTCAAGGGACTCAAAAGGGATAAGAACACCGTGTTAAAGTAATCCCATAGAGTTTTCCATGTCAATTACCGGATCTAAATCAAAGGAAGATGAGCAAACATCGGTAACTAAAAACATGGGACCAGTTGCCACATAATTAACCCGTGGCAGGGTAGATACCACTTTAGAATCAGGAACATTTAGGGGTGTCATGTTATTGGTAGTTGAGACAAGACTAGGGAACGAAAGCTGGTCTACAGTCACAATACTGCCATTGTGAGGGAAAGACATCACGCGAAAGAGTGTCGATACGACAGCTTTCATTGCATAAACATAGTCTCGCCCAAGGAGTAAATTGAAATCCAAGGGACCTCAAACTACCATAAGATCAATACAGACAGTTTTACCTTCCAAGGTAATATAAAACTTAGGAAGGATCCCTAAAGGTTCACTAATGGTTTTGTTAAAAGCTTTCAGATTCTGCGTAATAGGCACAAGCTGAGGGGAACCCAAAGCTTTCCAAACAGTTGAGGATAAAATACTAACAGAAGCACATTCATCTACCTGAGTACGATGTATGTCCCTACCACTAGCCTTAACAATGATTTGGAAAGGGATGGAGGAAGGAAGACGAGGTTCTGTCAGTCTATTACAATCAAAGGAAAAGACCTCAGTGTTTGGAGGGGGTTCTGTAGAAACAGGTGAAATGCCCCCCGGCATAGAAGAATATGATGTAACAAGAAGAACCTGAGCGGTATGAAGTTCACTCTCTAAATGGAAAGTGGGATTGACCGAATGTGAAATTGAATCGACCACTTGATCAACTAATGGATCATCAACCTGAGTGACATGAGTTTCACTCTCCAATGGGAGAGCGTGATCGACTGTACTTGAATTTAGATCAATCACTCCGTTAGTTGACGGTAGGTTGGGAGAAAGTTTACGGTAACCAGTTGGAAATTCTTGCTGTGGAACAGTAAGTTTTTCCAACAATGTCGAGGCTTCATCCATGTGAGGGCAAATGTGAGTTTGATGACTCCCTTTCAATAGCTTACAAGGAAACCTAACTTTACCCTTTTTCCCAGGAACCTGACTATCACTGGTTGATGAATCAATAGAAAGTTGATGTGATTTTTCTGACCAAACTTCCAAGACCTTTTGAATACCAGGACAATTGACAAGGAAGTGGTCACCCTTACAAAGCCTGCAAGGGTATTTGGGTTTACGATGCATGTCGAAGTTTTCCTCAACACAACTAACACTTACAGTCGTGGTTGGTTGGTTGACTTCTTTCTTATCTTGCTTCTTCTTCTTCTTCTTCTTCCCTTTCTTCTTCTTCTTAGCCTCCTAGTTACTAGCATCAAGGCTTTTACCAGGCGAAGAGGAAGAAATGGAGGAAGAAAAATTAGGCGAAGAAGGTAAAGGGTCAACAGAAGGTTGGTGATCTTGAGATGGTGAACTCTGTTGAGGTGAAGCATCCGGTTGAGGTGGAACAATTGGAGTACTTTGGACCAACGAAGTTGAAAATAACCATATCGGTAATCCTATTGTAAATCCAGGTAATGACAAAGTAGCCATATAAGGAGGACCAACATTTCCAAAGTAAGGAAAAGTACTAGGATTCTCATTAGGAGGGGTTCCTAGGTTGGTAAATTCCGGAACATTTGCCATTATATTCAACTTCAGTGAATTTTATTAACAATTTTAAAACTAAAATTAACAATTCACAATTCACACCTAAGAATTAAAATTCACAATTCACACCTATGGTCTCTAAAAGTAAAAAACAAACAAATTAACACGCGCTATCAAATCTAGGAGTCAAACCACACACAAACAGTAGCCTTCCGGACCGAAAACACTAGTTGGTGATGAAGCCCAACATCGTCGAATTCAGTACAGAAGTGGCGGGTGGAACAGTTACCCCGACAACCTGCTTAATGAATAGACTGGACCAAATTCCTCCACTTTAACCATCTCGAGTGAAGTGAACCCCCCAGAAAATCCAAGTGAGTCTAGCCGACGTCTGCTCCAGGTACAGTGGGATCTTCCCTCCACCGTCACCTTGGGTAGAACCCTAAAGATAATGGTCACTAAGGTCACCAACAGCAACAAATACACCTGGGGGAACAGTCTACGACCCGATAGCACGCAAGGGCAGAGTAACAAGCTCAATCCCCTTGCCGGCTCCTTGACAATAATCCAAGGTTTACCGACAAGTGACCCCAGGCTCCTCGACAATAATCCGAGGTTTACCGTTTGTAGTACGTGCGTATCTGGCGTCTTTCCAAATGAAGGAGGATTGATCCCCTCACTGGTTCGGACACGGTCTCGTGCTTCTCCTTTAAGAGGAGCTTTCCCAGAGCATAAATGTAACAGTTGGATTTATCCTACCACAAGATGAGCTACTTGTTTGGTTTTACTGTCTTGGAGAGTTAATTACTCTCCTACTCCAAGACACTAGCCTAAGCTATGTTGGTGTATCAGAGCCCTAGAAATGTAAAAATTACTAGATGAATTTTAATTAAGCGCTGTGTTATTAAGGCTGTTATTACTCAAATGGGTAAATGGATACGAAACCAATGGTGTTATGACCCGACTCAACTGAATGCAATCGAATATGATAATGTAATCTTTTCAATTCGATGAATCCTAACTAAAGTAAGGAGAGAGTTTCCATTCACTTCCGACAATGCAAAAAATTGATCACTAAGAGAAAATATAACAAATTCTCTAATGCACTAATTTTATCAAGAAAAACTAATGCAAATCAATTCCAAACCATTTTTTTTATTTTTATTTTTGTGTAAATTCAAATCAAAGAAAGCTGATCTAAATCTACGATTGATTTTTCAGAATGTAAACTATGCAATGGTAATCTAAGCACAATTCACTTGAAAAGTATGCAAATGTAATCTATGCACATTTTTCATTCATATTCTGAAAATGAGAATTCTAATTATGCAAATGTGATCTATGCAAGAGAATTCTCAAACACAAGATGATTCTAATGTAATCTAAGAACCAATCAAGTGCAAGTCGAGAAAATTGGGTGAGAGTTCCAAAGATCAAAAAATAAAAACACTCAAAGGCGATTAACACTCATACACAATTTAGCCCCCCCCGCCGAATGAGGGGGAAATTTTTTTGCAAAAACAAGAGCAAAAAGATGCAAAATTGTGAAAAGACTGAGACAAAACTCCAAGTAATGACCAAAGGAAATCAAATTAAAAATTTCTCAAAAAAGAGACTCAAAACACCCAATTGATGAAAGCTTAAAGCAGGAATTCCAATGAAATTAGCCAAGATGAAAGCTTCTGATAGGTGAACAGTGGATTTGGGCAACAAAAACAAGCTAAAAACAAAAAGTAAAAGGTAAAAAAGAAGAAAAATAAAATTTTCTTAGTTTTGACAGGGGTACGCAGGCGACCTGTTTGCACAGGTGCGGGTACGCTCTGTGCACAAAGCGACAGTGCGTACAGGTACACACTGTGCTCCACTCAGAGGCTGCGTACTTCTAGCAAAACAAAGAAAAACTAAAATCTAATTTAACCCTAAGCTAGCCCACCCAAATACACAGTCAGACAGCCAAAAACCAGAAAACAAATGACTTTTCTCAGACCAAAAGTTGATACAAAGGAAAAAACATTCACATCAATGGATTCCCCAGTGGAGTCGCCATTTTGTCACACGGAATGAGTCGTTAGTGCGGACACAACCGACCTCCCTAGAAGCCTAAGACTTTCTAGTGACAAAAAAGACAAATAAGAGCAATCCTTCTCTAAATATGTCTTTACAATATGAGAAATCAAGTGTTTAGATCCTACCTGTAACCCAACGCTGTTGTAGTAGTCCAGCTTCGTCGATCCGGATGAGCTCCTCCTTCCCTTCGAAACCTGCATTCACTAACAATCAAACGATTAAATAGCACCTAAATATCACATAAAATAAAACATATTTAACATATAGACCAAGGAGTATATGAAACAACTCATAAATGACAAATTGTTGAGAAGAATGGACTAATTTGTATTAAAAGGTAACAAAAGGAACCATTACAACCTGAGCCTTGGTGTTGTGCAGGTCCTTCCCAGGGTCCACAAGAGTTCTCCTTTACTATGATCAGCTCACCCACTTCCAAATGAAACAAGTAAAGATGGTAATCTCTCCTCACAAGCTTCTACAAGGAAGTCCTAATTCCAGCAGCATCTACCCTTAGGAATGTTCAGCTTTCAACCTCCCCTCCCTTTGGCCCAATGCCTGTATTTATAGTGCTCTAGAGGAAGTTATTCAGGTCCACCATCAATGGGATAAGCCCCTCTTTGGATGGGATAGCTCCCCTCTTGATGAGATAAGTTCCTCTTTGGTAGGGATACATGAACCAGCTGGAGGCGCTTCATACACGTCAAACAAGCTTCTAGAAGACTCTAGAAATGACCACAAGTAACTTTTTTGGAGTGAAACTTGCGCCTTTTGACCTTTACAGGAGTACACACCCATTGCTTTACATACAGAGCGTACAAGTATGCAGGTATTGTGAACTTGGAGTGCGTACACACAGGTAAGGCTAAGAGAAACTGCGTACCCAAAGATATATAGATTTTTAATGACTTTCTCTCTTTCTTGAAGTTTGACATGGAGAGCAGAGGTATGAGGCTTGCCAAGGAGGATAGTATGACAGTTGATGGAGCCATACTAACTGCAAATAGTCATGGTGACAAATTTTAGTGTAACAATTTGGCCAATCACCGCCCTTTAATAATCTTTGTAAGCTTGATATTAATATAATATTCTAAAATAACATTTATCCATTTTCCTCTTTTTCCATCTGGATCATTTTGAGTAAGGATGTCCTTTACTACTGCATTGGGAAGAAATGCAATTATATGAGAATGAAAAACATTCACGGTGAAATCCTTTAAAGCTTTTACCAAGGCAAAAACTTGCTTTTCCATAATATTGTATTTCAAAGAAGCATCTCTTAACCCCCTATTGAAAAAGGCTAAGGGCTGCTTATATCCCTCCTTGCTTTTCTGCATTAGTACTGCTGCAATAGTATGTTCTCAAGCAAAAGAAAAAATAATGGAATCCTTAGTGAAATCAAGACTGGCTAAGACAGGAGCATGAGTCAAACTTGACTTTAACTTACTGAATGACCTTTTTTCTTATGCATTTCATTTTATTTCACTATCCTTTCTCAACATGTTGGTGATATCTCTCAAGATCTCAGCTAAATTTGGGATAAACCTCCTTAGAAAATTAATTCTACCAATGAAAGATTGTACTTCCTTTTTATTTATTGGGGGATCAATTTTCATGATAGCCTCAATTGGATCAATTCATATACCATCTTTGGTAATTATATGACCTAGCAGTTTTCCTTCTTCCAAACCAAACATAGACTTTTTAGGATTCAAGGAAATACCAAACTGCCTGAATTTCTCAAAGATGATTTTTAAATGAAACAAATGATCTTCATCAGTTTTAGAAAACACAATGATGTCATCTAGATATATCACAATAAAAATTCCCTTCTCTTCTGCAAAAGCAATATCCATTGCTCTCTGAAAAGTTTCTCCTACTTTCATAAGCCGAAAAGGCATCTTCACATACATGAAAGTTCCGCATGGTGTTGTGAAGGCTGTTTTGTCTTGATGACATGGATGCACTAAACTTTGGTTATAACCCAAAAAACCATCTACCAATGAAATTTTTCTTGAACCAACTACCCTCTATAGAATATGATCCATCTTTGGTAAAGGGTAATTATCTTTGAGAGAAACTTTATTAAGGTTTCAGAAATCCACACATAACCTTATTTCTCTAGTCCTTTTTCTCACTAGTACTAGATTTGATAACCATTTAGAAAATCTCAAAGGTACAATAATCTTGGCATCAAAAAGCTTCCTTATCTCTTTTTCAATTAAAGTCCGTAGAATGGGATTCACTCTCCTTAGATTTTGTTTGAAAGGTTTATGGTCTTATTTAATAGGAATAGTATGTTGAATAATATTGGTATCATAGGCCTTCAAATATTTGTATCCCCATGCAAAAACATCAAAGTATTCTTTCAATAAATCAATGTATTTATGTTTCTCTTCAAGAGGTAAAGACTTAGAAAGCTTCACAATCTTTGGATTATATTTAGTTCCTATGTTACAATCATTTACTTCAACTCCCATAGGCTGCATTTTGGGATTTTGAGCCACATCATTGAAATCAAATAATTCTTCAAGTGGTACCAAACATCTTGGTATTACGTTATCTTTTAACTGTAGGACTTCAAGATCTATTTCATGTTCATCAGAATTCTCATTGATCTAACTCAAAATAGTTTTTTGACTATCATCTTCAACACTACTTTCTATATCAATATGCAAATTTTCAAACTCTCCCTTTAACTGTAAAAATTTGTCTAACTATTTGTCATTGTCAAACACTTTCTAGTACCTTATGTTATCAGGCGCAGCAAGAATTTTTTCACCCCAATCTAATATTTCTTATTTGGGTGGAAAATAAATTTATATGTACTTGTTGAGGTAGCCAATGCATTAGCAAACACATTTTGACTTCTAGGAATCAAAGACAACTGATACTCTGGAAAACACTGCAAAAAATCTAAGACACCATTTTTGTATGCCCTCAACCTAGGATGTTTAGTTGAATACTCACCTTTGATTTGATTTATGATGAGTTATGAATCACCATGGATTGAAATTATTTTAGCTCCTGATCTCTTCAATAACTACAACCCCAAAATAAGTGCCTCATACTCAACCACATTGTTGGTACATTTGGAATCAAGTTTGTAGGAATATGTCTTTGATATACTAGAGTTTGTGTCTAAGATCCATAAACTAGCTCTTGATCCTTCCTCTCTGACTGCCCCATAAAAATCCATATGAAAAAGGCCTTCACCCTTAACATCTTCTCTTTCAGTTTTTAACTTTACATCCTCTGTTTTCTGTGATTGGATTTCCACATTTCCTCCTGTCATGCGGAAAGAGTCAATTTTGCGGACAAAACTGACCTCCCTAGAAGCTAAGGCTTTCTAGTGACAAACAAGACAATTAAGCACTATCTTTCTCTAAATATGAATTTAAAATACAAGTAACTAGGTGATTAAAGCATACCTTTAGTCCAACGCCGTTTGCAGCAGTCCAGCCTCTCCGATCCGGATGAGCTCCTCCTTCTCTTTGAAACCTGCATCCACTAACAAGCAAACGATTACATAGCACCTGAATAACTCATAAAATAAAACATATTCATCATAAAGACGAAGGAGTATATGAAACAAATTATATATAACAACTTGTTGAGAAAAATGAACTTAATTGTATTAAGTGGAAACAAAAGAAACCATTACAACCAGTGCCTTGGTGTTGTGCAGGTCCCTCCCAGGGTCCAGCAAGAGTTCTCCTTTACTTTGATCAGCTCACCCACTTCCAAATGAAGCTAAGAAAGGATGGGAATCTCTCCTCTCAAGCTCTATAAGGGAGTCCTAATTTCAACAGCATCTACCCTTAGGAATGTTCAGCTTTCAACCTCCCCTCCCTCTGGCCCAATGCCTGTATTTATAATGCTTTGGAGGAAGTTAATCAGGTCCACCATCAATGGGATAAGCCCCTCTTTGAATGGGATAGCTCCCCTCTTGATGGGATAAGTTCCTCTTTCATAGGGATGCATGAACCATCTGGAGGCGCTCAATACACGTCAAACAAACTTCTAGAATGCTCTAGAATCGACCACAAGTAACTTTTTTGAAGTAAAACTCGCGCCTTTTGACCTTTACAGGGGTACGCACCCACCCCTTTACAGACAGAGCGTACAAGTACGCAGGGAATGTGAACTTGAGGTGCGTACACGCAGGTAAGGCTAAGAGAAACTGCGTACCCAGAGTTATATAGATTTTTAAAGACTTTCTCTCTTTTTTGGAGTTTGACATGAAGAGCAGAGGTATAAGACTTGCCAAGGAGGATAGTATGACAGTTGATGGAGCCATACTAACTGCAAATAGTCATGGTGACAAATTTTAGTGTAACAGATTGCCCCCTAAAGTGCGAAGCCTGTAGTAGATTAGGGTTTGATATCATCTAGGAAGGGTGAAGTACTTTATCATTTCAAGGATTATCTTGTGGAGAGCCCAGTCGGAACCTGCAAATATTCAACACAAAATACATATATAAGATCATATCATCACTGAGGTAGGCATTCCCATACTCAGATTGAAAACTTTAACTAACAAACTAACCACTGCTCTGATATAGGAATGATTTCGCAGTATATCATAATCATAGACTCTTGTAGACACAGTATGGACGCAGACATCTGTTTATGATTAGTCTACTGTATAATGAATACAAAACTCCTCGCAGCCTGGATGGTGGAAACTAGATCCAGGGTCTTCGTTTCTACTTCCCGAAATGGTACGATTCTATCCATGCGAATAAATGAGTTGATGTCGAACATGGTAGAAACCACTTGATTACCAGTCGATGATGTAAACTTTTAACAAGTGTGAGAGAGACCACCAGTGATGTCAATGGTTCTCAAAGTACCCAGTACAATCCATGAGATGTGAATGAATGAGTTGATGTCGAACATTTCACGGAATCCTTCGATCGAAAGTCAATGATGTAAACCGTCGTCAAAGGCGAGAAACCTGCCATTGATGCATGCAGATTTCAAGGTACTGACGATTTCTAGGTCATCTTTCTAGATAATGTGCTGATGTCGATAGAAAGCGACCCGTTGCAGGAAAGCCCACAACACGAAATCATAGATCAAGTTGAAGAAATGTAGCTGTAAGGACTGACTCAGGGATGGTTGAGATGGATGACGGGTATTTTGCAGATGAATGGTTATTTATAGTGACCTCTTGAACACATAACGACACAACAGATGGCTTGGTGACGTTTGACCCAAAGTTAATACCCGGCTGAAGACTTTCAATGTGGTTCAATCAACTGTGAGGCAAAGGATTTCCCAACCCAGGTGAATGAAAAGTGTCGTGTTCAAGAGTGGTGATAAGGCTTCTTCTGAGACAAAGGATAACAAATAGGCTCATTTTCCTCTCTTTTCCCCCACCATTTCTGGCAAGTACCTCTTTATTTTTTACAAGCTTGAGGAGGATAACATATGCTTGATTATAAGCTCATCCTTCGGATGAGTCCAACTTAGTTTTAGATTAGAACCCTAAGAAGGAGTGGTCCGTTCCTGTTTGTAATCGAACAGGTCCTTTACTGTGAAATTTTAATGAGTCCAGTATAGGAGAAACTCGGCGTTTTTCAATTTTAGAGAGTCTGAAAAACTTAAGAAGACTCCAAGGTTGAACTTTTTCGTAAATTTGTGTCTCCCAAGCCCGAAAAAAGTATAAAATAATACTTGAGAGAACCGCTTGATCTTGCGACCAAGGAGTACTTTCATGATTAGTGTCTTTGATCTGAAAAGTAAAAAGCGATCAAGGACACGTCGTTTTATTTCCAATATCGAATTTGAAACGACAAAAATCCGGCAATCTTTTCATGTTTTTACGGTCAGAAAAGGGCTGTAAGAGGACCGTCTTTTAATTCCGTTTTAACGAGTGTAAAAGAAATGCTCGGCAATCTTTTCATGTCTTAAGAGTCAGAAAAGGGCTTAAAGATGACTTTGAGGTTTCACTTTTTCGTAAGTTTTAACGAGTTTGAAAAAATGATAAAAATGTACTCATGGCCGACTTTCAATTTAATTTACGAGCAGGAAAAGACGGAAAGAACTCGGCATTTTCATTTGTTTTACGAGAATGAAAGATAGCAAAATAATCTCGGGATTTTCATGAGTTTAACGAGTCTTGAAAATAACTGAAATTGACTCGAGATAGGTTTCATTTTTACAAAAGCTTGAAACAGAGAAAAACTATGCTTCAAAGTAGTTTCATTTTTACCCAAGCTTGAAACAGAGAGAAAACTGTGCTTGATGCCCCCTAAGCGTAACTGCTAGAGCGCATGCCCCCCCAGCTTCATTTCATTCAACTAATTATTAGCTGGATGGAATGAAGGTTCAGTTACGAGATCATTTGAAAGACTCAACCTAAAACTGTAAGAAAATTATGTAAAAACTGAAACAACTAACCTAAATATACAACTTAACATTTATGAGATCTAGTCAAACTCTCGACTCAATTAGAGGAGGATTTGTTTCATTTTTTAACGTGCTTGACATAGGAAAAGAACTATGCTCGGATTCGGTTTCATGTTTACGCAAGCTTGAAACGAAAAACTATGCTTGTTACAGTGCACATGCCCCCAGCATAATGACGCAAAACGAGGTACATGCCCCCCAAGCTTCATTGCATTCAATGAGGTGGATGGAATGAAGCTTTACTTTCAAGATCTTGGAAAGAATCGTGGCAGTTGTTTCATTTTTTAGTGAGGTTGACACAAGAAAAGAACTATCCTCAAAACCCTTGTTTCATTTTTTAAACGAGCTTGACACAAGATAAGGAACTATGCTCATAACTACTCTACAATCTACCTAACAAGGAACTATACCTTAAAAACCTTGATTCATTTTTTAACGAGCTTGACACAAGACAAGGAACTGTGCTCTAAAATCCTTGATTCATTTTTTAATGAGCTTGACACAAGACAAGGAACTATGCTCATGACTACTCTCTACAATCTACCTACTTATCCTACCCTTGTTTCATTTTTTAACGAGCTTGACACAAGACAAGGAACTATGCTCAAGACTCTTTGTTTCATTTTTTAACGAGCTTGACACAAGACAAGGAACTATGCTCAAAAAGTTCGCATGCCCCCAGTATAATGATGCAAAGTGAGGTACATGCCCCCCAGGCTTCATTGCATTCAACCGGATGGATGGAATGAAGGTTTACTTTCAATATTTAACTTGAAAAGGGAGTTGTTTCATTTTTAAGGAGGTTGACACAAGAAAAGAACTATCCTCATACCTGATTCATTTTTTAACGAGGTTGACTCAGTAACAGGAACTATCCTCAAAACCCTACTTTCTACAATCTACCTACATATCCTAAAATCTACCCGATTCATTTTTTAATGAGGTTGACTCAGTAAAAGAACTATCCTCATGCTAGCCTGTTTCATTTTTTAACGAGGTTGATACAGGAAAAAACTATCCTCGTACACGCTGACTCATTTTTTAACGAGGTTGACATAGTAAAAGGAACTTTCCTCGTACACACTGATTCATTTTTTAACGAGGTTGACACAGCAAAAGGAACTTTCCTCGTACACACTGATTCATTTTTTAACGAGGTTGACACAGTAAAAGGAACTTTCCTCGTACACATTGATTCATATTTTAACGAGGTTGACACAGTAAAAGGAACTTTCCTCGTAACCCTTGATCATGGCTTCCAACTAGAAGAAAGACATGTCAATGGACACACCTTGATCATGGCTTCCAAGAGGTCTTCATCAGAAGGAAGAATACTTCTCTGGAAGGAACACATGTCAAGGGACTCAAAAGGGATAAGAACATCGTGTTCAAGTAATCCCATAGAGTTTTCCATGTCAATTACCGGATCTAAATCAAAGGAAGATGAGCAAACAGTGAGAGGCTCACTTACATCGGTAACTGAAAACATGGGACTAGTTGCCACATAATTAACCCGTGGCGGGGTAGATACCACTTTAGAATCAGGAACATTATTCGGTGTCATACTATTGGTAGTTGAAACAAGACTAGGGAACGAAAGCTGGTCTACAGTCACAATACTGCCATTGTGAGGGAAAGACATCACGCGAAAGAGTGTCGATATGACAGCTTTCATTGCATAAACATAGTCTCGCCCAAGGAGTAAATTGAAATCCAAGGGACCTCGAACTACCATAAGATCAATACAGACAGTTTTACCTTCCAAGGTAATAGAAAACTTAGGAAGGATCCCTAAAGGTTCACTAATGGTTCTGTTAAAAGCTTTCAGATTCTGCGTAATAGGCGCAAGCGGAGGGGAACCCAAAGCTTTCCAAACAGTTGAGGATAAAATACTAACAGAAGCACCTTCATCTACCTGTGTACGATGTATGTCCCTACCACCAGCCTTAACAATGATTTGGAAAGGGATGGAGGAAGGAAGACGAGGTTCTGTCAGTCTATTCCAATCAAAGGAAAAGACCTCAATGCTTGGAGGGGGTTCTGTAGAAACAGGTGAAATGTCTCCCGGCATAGAAGAATCTGATGTAACAAGAAGAACTTGAGCGGTATGAAGTTCACTCTCTAAAGGGAAAGTGGGATCGACTGAATGTGAAATTGAATTGACCACTTGATCAACTAATTGATCATCAACCTGAGTGACATGAGTTTCACTCTCCAATGGAAGAGTGTGATCGACTGTACTTGAAATTAGATCAATCACTCCGTCAGTTGACGGTAGGTTAGGAGAAAGTTTATGGTAACCAGTTGGAAATTCTTGCCGTGGAACAGTAAGGTTGTCCAACAATGTTGAGGCTTCATCCATGTGAGGGCAAATGTGAGTTTGATGACTCCCTTTTCATAACTTACAAGGAAACCTAACTTTACCCTTTTTCCCAGGAACCTGACTATCATTGGTTGATGGATCAATGGAAAGTTGATGAGATTGTTCTGACCATACTTCCAAGACCATTTGAATACCAGGACAATTGACAAGGAAGTGGTCGCCCTTGCAAAGCCTGCAAGGGTATTTGGGTTTACGATGCATGTCAGAAATTTCCTCAACACAACTAACACTTACAGTCGTGGTTGGTTGGTTGACTTCTTTCTTATCTTGCTTCTTCTTCTTCTTCTTCTTCTTAGTCTCCTGGTTACTAGCATCAAGGCTTTTACCAGGCGAAGAGGAAGAAATAGAGGAAGAAAAATTAGGCGAAGAAGGTAAAGGGTCAACAGAAGGTTGGTGATGTTGAGATGGTGAACTCTGTTGAGGTGAAGCATTCGGTTGAGGTGGAACAATTGGAGTATTTGGGGCCAACGTAGTTGAAAATAACCATATCGGTAAACCTATTGTAAATCCAGGTAATGATAAAGTAGCCATATAAGGAGGACCAACATTTTCAAAGTAAGGAAAAGTACTAGGATTCTCGTTAGGAGGGGTTCCTAGGTTGGTAAATTCCGGAACATTTGCCATTATATTCAACTTTAGTGAATTTTATTAACAATTTTAAAACTAAAATTAACAATTCACAATTCACAGTTAACAATTAAAATTCACAATTCACACCTATGGTCTCTAAAAGTAAAAACAAACAAATTAACACGCGCTATCAAATCTAGGAGTCAAACCACACACAAACAGTAACCTTCCGGATCGAAAACACTAGTTGGTGATGAAATCCAACATCGCAGAATTCAGTACAGAAGTGGCGGGTGGAACAGTTACCCCGACAACCTGCTTAATGAATAGACTGGACCAAGTTCCTCCACTTTAACCGTCTCGAGTGAAGTGAACCCCCCAGAAAATCCAAGTGAGTCTAGCCGACATCTGCTCCAAGTACAGTGGGATCTTCCCTCCACCGTCACCGTGGGTAGAACCCTAAAGATAATAGTCACTAAGGTCACCAACAACAAAAAATATACCTGGGGGAACAGTCTACGATCCGATAGCACGCAAGGGCAGAGTATCAAGCTCAATCCCCTTGCCGGCTCCTTGACAATAATCCAAGGTTTACCGACAAGTGACCCCAGGCTCCTCGACAATAATCCGAGGTTTACCATTTGTAGTATGTGTGTATCTGGCGTCGTTCCCAATGAAGGAGGATTGATCCCCTCACTGGTTCGGACACGATCTCGTGCTTCTCCTTTAAGAGGAGCTTTCCCAGAGCATAAATGTAACTATTGGATTTATCCTACCACAAGATAAGCTACTTGTTTGGTTTTGCTGTCTTGGAGAGTTAATTACTCTCCTACTCCAAGACACTAGCCTAAGCTATGTTGGTGTATCAGAGCCCTAGAAATGTAAAAATTACTAGATGAATTTTAATTAAGCGTTGTGTTATTAAGGCTGTTATTACTCAAATGGGTAAATGGATACGAAACCAATGGTTTTATGACCCGACTCAACTGAATGCAATCGAATATGATAATGTAATCCTTTCAATTCGATGAATCCTAACTAAAGTAAGGAGAGAGTTTCCATTCACTTCCAACAATGCAAAAAATTGATCACTAAGAGAAAATATAACAAATTCTCTAATGCACTAATTTCATCAAGAAAAACTAATGCAAATCAATTCCAAAATAGTTTTTTTTTATTTTTATTTTTATGTAAATTCAAATCAAAGAAAACTGATCTAAATCTACGATTGATTTTTCAGAATGTAAACTATGCAATTGTAATCTATGCACAATTCACTTGAAAAGTATGCAAATGTAATCTATGCACATTTTTCATTCATATTCTGAAAATGAGAATTCTAATTATGCAAATGTGATCTATGCAAGAGAATTCTCAAACATAAGACGGTTCTAATGTAATCTAAGAACCAATCAAGTGCAAGTCGAGAAAATTGGGTGAGAGTTCCAAAGATCAAAAAATAAAAACACTCAAAGGCGATTAACACTCATACACAATTTAGCCCCCCCCCGGCGAATGAGGGGGAATTTTTTTTGCAAAAACAAAAGCAAAAAGATGCAAAATCGTGAAAAGACTGAGAGAAACCTCCAAGTAATGACCAAAGGAAAACAAATCAAGAATTCCTCAAAAAGAGACTCAAAACACCCAATTGATAAAAGCTTAGAGTAGGAATGCCAATGAAATTAACCAAGGAAAGTTTTTTGACAGGGAACAAGCAGGTTCGGGCAATGGCTAAAACCTATAAACAAATTCTAAACTGATAAAAAGAGAAAAATTTAAAATTTTTCAAATTTTTGACAGGGTACGCAGGAAACCTGTTGACACAGGTGCGTCGACGCTCTGTGCACAAAGCAAAAGTGCGTACAGGTACGCACTGTGCTTAACTCAGAGGGTGCGTACTTCTCCCAAAACTATGAAAAATGAAAACTAACTCAAAATTAACTAAATTCACCCAATCCCACAATCATCAAGTCAAAAACAGAAACAGAAAATAAAGTTTCTCAAATCAAAGTATCAATCAAAAGAGAAATCAATCAAATCCATGGATTCCCCAGTGGAGTCGCCATTTTGTCATGCGGAAAGAGTCAATTTTGCGGACAAAATCGACCTCCCTAGAAGCTAAGGCTTTCTAGTGACAAACAGGACAATTAAGCACTATCTTTCTCTAAATATGCATTTAAAATACAAGTAACCAGGTGATTAAAGCATACCTTTAGTCCAACGCCATTTGTAGCAGTCCAGCCTCTCCGATCCGGATGAGCTCCTCCTTCTATTTGAAACCTGCATCCACTAACAAGCAAACGATTACATAGCACCTGAATAACTCATAAAATAAAACATATTCATCATAAAGACGAAGGAGTATATGAAACAAATTATATATAACAACTTGTTGAGAAAAATGAACTTAATTGTATTAATTGGAAACAAAAGAAACCATTACAACCAATGCCTTGGTGTTGTGCAGGTCCCTCCCAGGGTCCAGCAAGAGTTCTCCTTTACTTTGATCAGCTCACCCACTTCCAAATGAAGCTAAGAAAGGATTGGAATCTCTCCTCTCAAGCTTTATAAGGGAGTCCTAATTTCAGCAACATCTACCGTTAGGAAGGTTCAGATTTCAACCTCCCCTCCCTCTGGCCCAATGCCTGTATTTATAATGCTTTGGAGGAAGTTAATCAGGTCCACCATCAATGGGATAAGCCCCTCTTTGAATGGGATAGCTCCCCTCTTGATGGGATAAGTTCTTCTTTCATAGGGATGCATGAACCATCTGGAGGCGCTCAATACACGTTAAACAAACTTCTAGAATGCTCTAGAATCGAACACAAGTAACTTTTTTGAAGTAAAACTCGCACCTTTTGACCTTTACAGGGGTATGCACCCACCCCTTTACAGACAGAGCGTACAAGTACGCAGGGAATGTGAATTTGAGGTGCGTACACGCAGGTAAGGCTAAGAGAAACTGCGTACCCAGAGTTATATAGATTTTTAAAGACTTTCTCTCTTTTTTGGAGTTTGACATGAAGAGCAGAGGTATAAGACTTGCCAAGGAGGATAGTATGACAGTTGATGGAGCCATACTAACTGCAAATAGTGATGGTGACAAATTTTAGTGTAACACCTCCTCTAAACATATGTCATTATATAAAATGAAAGAATCCATGTATGAATGTACAAAATAAAGTGGGTAATTATTGGGCTTGTCCTGGCTACTTACCATGTATTTCATCAGAGTCTCCCTATACAACCTCCTTTGTTTCCCAAAAACAAGAATAGTTTCATATGTCATATCCATTTGCAAGGTTCCATGCAACTATGCTCCCTAATATCTTGACAAGAGCATTCCATATTTAGGGGGTATATCAGCCACAACAATATCCATGACTACAATTTTTGGGATTTGGTCAAGGATTACACATAAAATCATTGATCAAACCTAAGCATCTTACTTTGCTTGAATCAAAAGAGAAAATGTCTTTATATGGTTTGGTTATATCTAATTTGAGTTTCTCCATAATCACTCTAGGCATGAGATTATGTGAAGCACCTGAATCCATCATGGCATTGTGCAAAATTAAATCATGAATGTTAAGACTAACGTAAAAGGGTATCACATTACCATCTTTTGATTTTCCCTCAACTTCTAGTACAAATAACAATTTAGGCCGGTCATCACTTACATTCACAGTATTTGTTCCCTCTTCTATCTTTAGTGCTTTTATAACTTGACTATACACATCCTTTTTCACCAATTCGGTTAGAGGAACACAAATTTTAACCTATGATAACTCATTTTCAATGTTGAAAGAAGGTTTAGGATTTTCTACCTCTTTCTAAGTTGTATCTTGTTTTTGAGGGGTTTCCTTTGGAGGATCAACCTTTGTTTGACTTGTAGAAGGTGTTCAATTTTGATATTTTTAGGAGGATTTGCTGCAACTTTCTTATTTCTTAGATTAGATTGGTTGTGCACTTCCATAATATCATTTTGATAACTATTTTTGTAATCCTCTGATTCTATAGGATGACATATTGTTGTGCTAACAAGAACAAATCTTGTTCCTCTATGGTCAAGAAAACATTATCTATTTCTACTTCACCATAAAGATTAATATGATTATCTTCCGGCTCATATGCTGTCTCATTTTCTTCCTCTACACAATTTTCTTGAAAAGGAGGTCTAATTTGTTGTTGATATGTTGGGTTTATTGGCTCTCTTTGTTTAATTTGGGGCTGGTTCCTTCTAAAATTTGGATTCCTGATCTGAGGACCCCCTTGTGGTTCTCTTGGTGGAGCTCTATCTGTTAAAGTCATTCTTTCCATCATTCTCTCCATAGTTTTAACCAAAGTGTCTAGTTTCACATCTGATGATGAAGAAGGTTCCTCTTTAATAGTCACTCTCTTTTCAACCCTCAATTTGGCTTTCTTGGAAAGAATATTCGCATCTACACTAAAAACATTATTTTGCATCTCTTCTCTCAACTAATAGGCCATGTCAGAATCAAAACAATCTGGATATTGAAGTAAAGCCAATCCTGGAGGAGGCTTTATTTCTATTGGAATAGAATTATAAAGGTTGTTGAATCTATCTGAATACTCTTGAACTGGATCTCCTGGAGCTCTTATTAAACTTTTACATTCTAGAAGAATATGAAGTGGATTCTTCTTAACCTCCCATCAAGAAAGAAAAACTTGATGAAATTGCTGCAAGTTGGAAATATTTCCCGTTGCTTATCCCCTCTACCATTTTATTGCTTCACCAGTCAAACTTTGAGAAAACAACCTTATTCAAACATCATCATCATCAACCTATTTTAGGTCTACAAAATCATTCATCTTATTGATGTTCTTATGAGGTGTAGTGGGCTGAGTGCCATCAAATTGTGGTATACATAGTGAATAATTTAGTGGCATAAAATTTAGTGGTTGCTTCAAAACCAAAGGGGCATAACGAGCTCCCATGATTGGAATATGAGAGGAGGATGAAACTGTAGTTGTGATTGATGTTAGGGGTGGTAAAGGAGGAGGAACTATGACCTGGTGAGTTGCTATAAAAGGATTATTGAGATATGAAATGGGGAGTGGAAAAAATGGAAATTAAAGGGGAGGTCAATGATGAGGTAGAAGAAGAAATAGTAGTTTGTTGGACTACAAATGGTTTTTGAGTAGCTTGATTCAATTGGGTTACTAGATCTTCAATATTTTCAAACTGTTGTACAATATCTTTATCAAAATCTAAAATGACAGGCTTATGTGTGGAGATATGAGGTTTGAAAATGGATTCATCAAAGACTATTTCAGGGACAAAGCTTTCTAATTTGTTTATGAAAAGACTATTCTCAAAGGGTAAATCAAACTCAATATCTTCAACTGTTATAAAACTTTCTGGGAGTGAATTAGATCTCAGCAAAGGATTATTACTTGCTTGACTTTTTGTAAAGCTGCTTTTTCTAATCAACCTCTTAGGATTATTTACAAGTTTGGGAGGATTAGGATCTGGATGGGATCGGGTGTAAATATTTCTAGGAGACAGATCTTCAAAGAAATTATTGACAACTGGGAATATATACAACTTATTGGCAAAGAATTCAGCCTAAAGATTTCCTAACTCACTGTCACTTGTTGGGGATAGGTTGAAGATTTTCTAATCAAAGTTACCAAGGAAGAAGTCCCCAGTACGTTCGCCAAAATTCTAGCACTCCATAGTTTTCCTAGGTTGAAAAGGAAACTGCAGAGGTAACCAAAAACCAATTTTAAAGTTGGGATCTATCCCTTCTAGCTTCAGAGAGGGCTCTCTTTGTATGATTTTTAATCTTAGTGTTTAGATTTTAGGCTAGGTATGAAAGGACAAGACGTATTTTTTAAAGTTTTGGTTGTAAAATGGAAGAGAATTCCATTGGGCATGGAGTCATAAAGTCTTCAGTAATCAATTAAAATAAATAGAGGAGCATAAAACACGGTGAGGTAGGAAAAATCCTGGATCTCATAGAGATGTTGTGGTGTGGATGAGATGAAAAATAATTAGTATTAGTAAAATAAATAGCATACACAGATGAATTATATACTTAATATCATAAAGAAAAAATTGAGATTGCTTAACAAGCTAGAGCAGAGTACTGAAAGTAACTTCGGCCCTTAATCTTGTTGTAAAAAATTTAAGAAGGAAAACATTCATGTGAAACTTGAAAGGAAAACAAATTTACAAAAAGGAGAACATATCCATTTGCTTGACACAAAAATATTGAAAACAAACTGCCTCTATATTACTGAATTGATTACTTCAAAAATATATTTCATTTCTTATAACCACATAAAAATATTTTCTTCTTGCATAATCCAACCCTTACTAAGTCGTTTTACAAAATATTTATAGAGTTGGTCTCGAATTGATTCAGACTTCAAAATTTTTTTATTACAAAATAATATGTACTAAAAACATGTAGACATTTCCAAAATAGGACTAAGTAATAGGAAATATAGAGTATTTCTAATTTTCTGTTCAGACTTTGAGCTAAACTGTTGGTGACTGTAGCTACTTTTGTGCTTCTTCTATTTGCCTTCTCCCTAAAACTGTAGGATTCCTGTTTGTCTTTATTCAACTAACTCCAACAACTTATCCCATCGCTCTTCACTAGGAATTGAAAAATTTACCATGCTCCGAAATCTCTCATCTAATTTTGTGTATGTATGCAAAGTGGGTTTGTTTAAAAATAAATGATGGATTCGATGTTGAATGAAGTGAACACGCTATAAGCCTTCCATGAAAGTTTCTCCACTTATAGTTCTTCTTACTTTAGCAAAAATAGATGCATATGCAACTATATTACATAATTGATCTTGATAATTTTCTAATGGATCCAATTCACCATTAGAAGCTCTTAAGGTTGGGAGTCCTTTCTCCTACAATACATTGAATTTTTTGTTAAATATTTTTACTTGTAACTCCAATTCTTTGCACTTATTCTCCAACTGTATCATGAGATTCACATTTGTTAATACCATTTTTACTTCCATCCTTGTGCCTGTTCAGTCTTGAATCTGGAGCTCTTCAAGCTCTTCCTTAGTTTTAGAATTCAACATTTTAATAATTCTATTTGCTTCTACTGGCCTGTGCTTTATTTCAATATTTGTTTGTTTAATTGTTGCCTTGACATTATGTACTAACTCTTACTGCTCAAATATGATTTGAATGGATGACCATAATTTTATGATGTTTGCATTTATGTTATGCCATATACTTTTTTTGACCTCTGCCAACATCTGAGCTATTAGAGACTGATTCTCATACTTTTGAATTTGTTTTATCAATTTGTAGTTCTTTTTCACCTCTGTTAGGTATGCATTATCTCATTTTTTCTTTCTTTTCTCCATATTTGTGAGTGCTACTGTTAAATTCTCATTTTCCTTATTTTTTAATGATAATTCTCCTAAAGCTTGGACTAGATTCTCAGAAGAATCTAAAGTTGATACGTGTGCTGTTTTTTGTACTTCCTACTGTGCTGATGTACTTGCTGTTGATGTACTTGTTGTTGATGTGCCTGCTGCTTCCAATTGTTCCTTTTCCTTCAACAATGTTTCCATTTCCTGTTTCATCTTCGGGATTTGAACATTCTGTTCAACTATTGTTTTGAACAACTTTTATTTCTCCATTTCTAGATCGTTTACTTCTTTGGCCTGAGGGTGCTTTGTGGTTGGAATCTTAAGTTGTTTCCTAATGGCTTGAATATCTACTTTTTTGTTTTTAATTATCTCCTTGGCTGCCTTGACATCACTAGGATCACATCCTAGTTTGATTATTAAATCTTCCAAAGTTTTAATTCTAGCGTCTTGTGCCATAGAAGACAATCATTCTATTTAAAACTGTGAATGCATATTATTTAGAGAAGCTTGCAACTTTGAGGTAGCCATGGATGAATTGGTTAGTGTTGAATAAATAATCTCACCTGCTTGCTTATGAAAATCGATTTGATCGATTGCATGAACCTTTTTGTTATCAACAGAAAATATTGAAGCTTTGTAGTCTTTTTCACTTTTGGGGGATGGAACTGTACGTTCCAAAAAGGTCATTTGGAATTTCCCTTTTTTTGTGTCAAATGCAGACAACAACTTGTGTTGAGTGGTGGCTGTTTGCTTCCAAAACTTTGAATATGTTGAAGCCTTCAATGCTTCATTCTTCCTCTTGATCTCCCTGTATCTTGCAAAAATATTTTGTTGTGCTGGAATATGAGATGTAGAAGATATAGGTGACTCAGTTGTCTCCTCAACATATGGGAATGAAGTGGTGGGAATACTTGTCAAAACCATTGTACTTTTCTCCTGTGAATCCTTTTCTTCTGAGGATTATTCTTGAACATTTATCACCTGAGGAGCACTCTTAGTATTGGTATTTAGATCCTTCTTTCTCCTCTTGAAGATACAAAAGTCTGCAACTTTTGCTTTTGAATTTGTAGGGGACATACTTTCCCTTGGTCTCTTGATTTATTTATCTTTTGGAATAGGAGTTTGTAGAGATGATTGACTGACAATTTTTTCTTCAACCTCCTATAGTGTTTTCTCTGTCCACTGCTCCTGATTAGCATAATGCTCTATCTTTGGCCTAGGTGTATGTGCATATGGAGTGGTCTTCTGCTCAACTCTTAGCTTTGAAATTATCCCTAATGGATCATAATACCATGTGAAGCTTAGTTTAAATTTCATCTACTTTAATATTTCCTCCACTTCCTTTGCTATTTCTCTAGTATTTACAATATAAGGCCCAACATGTTCCTTCAATTTAAACTGTGCTTTCTTTTTATTTGATACAAAATGTAATTCATCCATGTTTAACATCTATCTAGTATATTCCAAAGAGAAAATCCTTATTGGTACAAAAACTGGTAATTTATAGGGAGGAAGTTCACACCCATAGATCCAAATCTCTATATAGTTTTGGTAAAGATACTAGTCTCCAACTTTAGTCTGTTATGAAAGATGCAAAAATTTCTTGATCTTTGGTGAAATCCTTGGTATAACATCACTGCTAAGTAGACACAAGGATGTATGTAAAAACTGATCCACAAAATCGGTGAATGAATAATCTTCTAAATTTCTTCTGACTAAATAAGTCTAGTGAATGACTAGTAATGGACTTCCCTGATCATCCATCTTCTGTAACTGGAACTTGAACTTGTCTACTTGATAGAATAACATCAAATATACTAAGACTGATTGGTGTTTTAGCTTTAAACTTGAGAAACTGCTCATGTATAACATCTGATAAGTACTTACTATAATTGAAAATAATTGAACACTTTTAACTGACTGAAAATATTGATAAAATATCTAACATTACCTCATCTACCCACTAGTCTATATGATAACCTAATAGGCAAGTAACCATGGAAATGAATTGTCTTGACATCTTAGGGAAAATAGAAGGAAAGTATGGGGGATTTGTTCTAGGCAATTCAGAATTTGCAAGTGGAAAAAATTCAAAAATATGGGCTCGCTAGGGGAAAGTAAGCTTTTTGTATATCTCCATCAGTGCATCAGTAGAAAATGGATGTAAAGAGGTTTTAATATTAATCTGGAGGGCTTGACAAACAGCTTCTGGGGTAATTGAGAATATGATCTCATTGTTTTGAGCAATTACTGCTTTTCGGCTGGGGAGGTACCTGAGATGACACCAGGTAGCAAATTCTGGGGAAATATGAGTTTGGGGAAAGGTAAATTGAGGTATAAGTGATTCCCATATATTTAAATCATCACCCTAGTCTAAATACTTCTTATTTTTACCAATTATGAAGCTCATATAGATCAAACTCACATTGAGTTTCTGCTGTCTTGTTTTGGGTATCAATCATAGGGGACCTATCTAAATCAGGGACATGAGGTACCATATGATTCTCATTAGACACATTTACCTTTCCTTTGTGTGAAGACATTTTAATTTCGATGGGAAATTCAGAAAGAACAATGTTACAAGGTCACAATTTAGTTGGTTGCAGAAGGGGAAAATTTTGCAGAGGGTCTGGTGAGCTTGGAAAATATTTCAATTTGAATCTACGTGGATAAAATAACAATCTATAGGGGATAATACATGTTTATATGAGATTGTGTAATGGGAATTGAGGGTGATCAAAGAGATTATTACTATTTTGGAGCGTAGCATTTACGAGTTTTTAGATGTTGGTGGGAGATTATTTAATGGCCAATGACTATATTTTTGTTGGCAGGAGATTTAAATGCAAATAGTTACATGATGTGGAGGATGGGTGACATGGATGGAGTGGTGAATGACGGGTGGCGAGGATGGAGCACGAGCAAATGGGTGAAAATGAAAATGGTCGAAAGGTGGTTTTCCCGGGGGGGTTGGGTTGGAACGATAGGCTATAAAGGGATGGGACCCCCCAAAATGAACGAGGAGTTAGCACATTACCTCAAGTGCTTTATCATAAACAGAATTTTGGATTCCCTCCCCTCGTTAAGTCCCAAAAGGTTGAGGTTGGGGGGGGGGGTGTGTTCGAACATCATCCCCCACCGTTTGATCCGGACGGGGATGATCTCAACTACTCAAAAGTAAAAATGATTTATAGAAAGTGACAAAAATAGTCAAATCACCTTTATTCCAAATTTTAAAACAAAATTTAATATATTTTAACTATTGCCAACATTTGAACTAGCGCGCCCCTTTGGGTTATTATTATTTTTTATTTATTTATTTTTCTTTTCCCCTTTAATATTTATTTTTTCTCCTTTCTAATCTTCTTTTCTTTTCTAATTTTCTTTTTCCTTTTCTATTTTTATTTTTATAGGCTGGACAATCTTAAAATGAAAAATAATTTACAATATTCCCGTGGGAAAAATGGCTAGATAACCATACCTGGGTTACTATATTTATAGGACCCTAACATCAGGGAGGAGGGGGGTTCACACTAAACCTCTAATGACAGATTGATTGAGGTGACATCACGATGATGAAGACCATCAAATGAAAACACTAGTAAACCTGACATCGTGCTTTAGAACCAAGAACATAGACCCCCCTCTTAACATGGTAGGGGAGGGTGTGACATTTGATGTCTACTATAGATCTCTCCATGGGCCAAGGGCTATTGAATAGATAGATGAATCAGGAACGTTGATTGGGGGTCTGCATTGCAATCCTACCATCGATTGTGTGTGTGTATGTCGAGTTGTGAATTCATCCATGATGGTGAGGCAGCATGCCATTAGGCTATAAGTGCCATTGATATGGAATTGGTTGAGAGGCATGCCACGTGGTAGGTGAAGATGTGGCTTTAGGGTTCATTTATTAAAACTTTGAGGAGTGGTAAATTTTTACTACAACACCCAATTGAGGTAAAATTTTATATCGATAAAACTTTGTTTTGGGCTTTTGGGAGTTTGAAAAAAGTTGAAATATTTAGAACCCATTTCCATTAAAAAAACATTCGGATTTTTCAGCGTAGTAACCACCTCCTTTGGGTTAGGGTCGTAAGGGGGTGTATTACAAGTCTATTCGCAACCTATGGATTATGAAAACATTTTTTTTCATTGCAAGAGTTATCAAAAACCCGATCATTTTCAAATTGCATTCTACTTTTTGCAAGGGGTCTTTCCCCCAAGATTCGAAGAAAAAGAGTTGTGGATGGAAATATCCAAAGGGAACAAAAGGGTCCAATAAAACTTTGGGAAAAAAAAGACAAATCACAACAAAAAAATTCATCTACCACCAAATCAACTCCTTCATACTCATCTCGGCCTCATGTAGAACCATATCATCCCTCAACAGAGTAGGCATGACATCTGTCAAATGATAATGAAAGAGACTCAACCATAATTATGGCCGAATTGAGGCTTCTGTGATCCATAACATATGTAGAAGATTTTTTGGTGTAAATCACATTTAGAAAAACCTTTGCCGACGCGTTTCGAACCAACTAGTGTGGTTCATCGTCAGGACAAGTTGAGGAGTCAGATGAAGGCAGATCCTCCAAACAACTAGGTTGACTGGGTTGACCATCAACGACTATCTAAAACGGCTTAGAATAAAAATAAAATTAAAATATTAACAAGTGAAATGTATTAGTTAAATTCAATTTTAATATATTTTACTTAGGTTAATAAATTATTCAATCCAACTCATTTATAATTTATTTAATCATATATGTAAAAAAGGGGGTTTATATATAATAGAAAGTTATATTCTCAAATTTTAATTATTATATTAAGTTACTTATTCCTAATTTATTTAATCAAAAGAATTGTTAGGGATGAGAAAAGGGTTTTTTTTATAGTTTATTTAATTATTTATTAATTAATTAATTTATGAATTCAAAAATTATAATTATGATTTACTGGAAAAAATTAAGAGTATTGGTTAAAATTGATCAAAATTGACCTCTATTTCTATTTTTATTTTTATTTAATTTCTATGGTAAAGGTATAAATACATGAAATCTTTGATAAGGAAATAGTAATAAAAATTAAAACGAGTGTCAATTTTTATTTTTATTTTTATTATTATTTTAATTTTAATTTTAATTATTATTATTATTATTATTATTATTATTATTTTTAACCAAGGAGGACAAGAACAGGACAATCACAGAAAAAATAACTAAAAGGAGAACCCTAGGAGGAAGGAAAAGGTAGCTTTATGGAGAAGGAACCGGGGAAAGGGGGAAACCTTGACAAGACTAAGAAGAAAGGGCAGGGATCCAGCAACGACTGATCTTCCAGCCATCATCCCTATTAAAATTGAATAACAAATACATTTGACTTATTAATATTTTAATTTTATTTTTATTCTAAGCCGTTTTAGATAGTCATTGATGGTCAACCTAGTCAACCTAGCTGTTTGGAGGATCTACTCTCCCTATATAATTGACAGCCTTAATCTGACTCCTCAACTTGTCATGACGATGAACCACACTAGTTGGTTCGAAACGCGTCGGCAAAGGTTTTTCTAAATGTGATTTATGCCGAAAAATCTTCTATATACATAATTATGGCTTCGACAATGAGTGGGGAAAAATGTATCCACGAATCATATCACTTAGATAGCGACAAGGAAACAACAATAATGGTAGAACCTTCGACAATGGAATTGTCTCGAAGAAATGATGTCATTTTCCCATCTCGAGTTGTCCGTAACAACCTGAAAATTTCTTAGAATGGATTGATGTCCGCAAGAGGAAAGGAAAAATCCATGATCAATCTTGGGCCCTAATACTATAAATGTTGTAAATTTAGTATCATGTACTATGCTTATTGATGATGGATGAAATGTTGTAATTTATTATTTTGAGTTGATACAAATTAACTTAATTTTTTTTTTTTAATTAAAAAAACAAGTTTGTATATATTATTTTAATTTTAATAAAAAATATTTTATAAGCCTTGAGGGTTAGCTCAATTGGTTGATCCTTGTTGTTAAAGCACCTTTCCTATTGAGAGATCACTAGTTAAATTCTCTCAATATTGTCGAGACTAGGTTCCATGGTGAATGTAGTAGTCACCGATCTTCGAGGTCCGTGAACCACATAGGAAAAAAAATAAAAAATTATATGTATTATTAATTTAGAATGTTACAAAATAAATTCTAACTTCATAGAAAAGGAGTTTATATATATATAAGGTTAAGCGTTTTAAAATCTAAAATTTTAATTTTATTAAAAAAATGTTATATATATAATTAATTTAAAGTGTTACATGATAAAATTATAATTTCATAGAAAGATAGTTTATTTATATACATATAAAAAGAGAGTTAATAAAAATGAAGAGGAAAAAAGTTTATGATTATTTTTTAATAATAAATTAGATTATATTATAATTTTAATAAATCAATATAGATTTATTTTAATTATAGGTCTACCAATTATTGAAAGGAATTAAATATTTTAAGATGTAAACTTCTTTTTTAGTGTAAGACTTGAAGAAAGATTTGTCTTGAGATATTTGATTCCTCTTGGTAGATGTAGTTAAGATGGATGTACGGTTGTTTAAATTTCACATCTCTATATATAAAAATATTCTTATTTTTAATTTTATAAAAACCTTGATTTAATCTCTATATAATTTCCATGAAATATTTTTAGTAGTACTCATGAGTTTATATCTTTTAAAAGTAAAATGTTATAAAATTAAATTAAATAAAATATCTGTAAAATATTTTCATTGTGAAATGAATTTGGAATATTTTTAGTAGTACTCATGAGTTTATATATTTTAAAAGTAAAATGTTATAAAATTAAATTAAATAAAATATCTATAAAATATTTTCATTGTGAAATGAATTTGGTTTTTTGGACATGTGATATTGATAAACCATGGTAAAGTGAGGGTAAATATCCATGGTAAAGAATCTTTTTATATTGTAAATTCATAGTAAGTGTTGTGTTTTTATATGCTTGTTAATTAAATTTAAATATGATTAGGGTATCATTAGTTTAATTTATATGGTAAAATATATTTTAATTTATAACTACTATTTATATGAAATATGTATTTCACATTTCTATATTTATAAAAAAATTCTTATTTTCAACTATACATTTATTGACTAAATTTACGAATTTTTTATATGCTTATTAATTCAATGCTTGAAATGCCATGATTATGAATATGAATCATTATTATTAAAAATTATTTTAATGTGATATGTATTTATGATTTTATTTTATCTAAAAATTTGTCATAATTATATTAATAAAAACAAAATTACAATATAATAATTTGTTTATATATATATATATATATATATATATATATATATATTCACTGACTCCATATTACCTTTTACTTTTATTATTTTTCAATTGAGCCGAATATTAAATGTTTACACTCATTTACAGACACTACAACATCTCCCTCATATTGAGCTCTAGAGCACATGTGGGGGCAATAAAGGAAGTTAAATATTTTAGTGTCACAAAATTAATTGAAATTATTATATTATATAAATGTTAATTTTATATACACAAGAGTTTATATGTGTGTGAGAGAGAGAGAGAGGAGGTGATTAAAGGAATTTAGACAAATAATAAAAAATAAATCCTCCCTTAATCTTATTTGTATGTATCCTTAAAGAAACAAATGATAATGAGAATAAGATGATAGAAATGTTTCGAACCATCTAATGTGGTTCATCCCTAGGAAAAAGTGGAAACAAACAATGTTAACTATTATGGTTTTACTCTAAATGATTTAATTTAAAATATATGATACCATTTTTTTTTCAAGAAAAAAATCATAATATTTTTTAATTCAAAAAGAAATACCAATACCTCCTATGGGGTAATGTGGGAGAGGACAAATGGGAGAGGGCATAGCTACCATCCCACTAAGCAATTACGTTAGGGGATGTGCCATGTTGCCCCTCCCTTTAATGAATGCACATATCACCTAGCCTCTCATTGCTATATGCACAATCTTAATCACATAGAGCTGGTATCCTACAATGCCCTATACCTCTATGTGAGTGAAAATTTTGGTGCTATTATCCCACATGTGGCCATGATTGCACAAAGTTTGTATTTGATTATGGTTTTCATGGGGATTAATTATCCACATTCGTTTTGTTTCACAGGGTTGAACTCCTCTATTGAGCACCCTTTTGAACTTTAGTTAACGAGCTAGTTCTTGTTGATGTTTCCTTTCTCATATTTCTCCAAAACTAATTCATCAACCTAGGTGATGGTTTCCTTTTCCCCTTACTCAACACTTTGGCTTGCGTGGGATAAGTTCTAGGCTCATAAGTCTCCAAAAGAACCCACTTCTCTTCCTTCGGGCCTCACTTGTTTATATAGGTGCTTTGTAGTCTTCCACACACTGTGATTCCTCACCATGCTCTCCACCTTGGTCCACAGACACCTTCATGCCATGACAATGTGCTCATAGCATATGATATGTTTCCTATTATGCAAATAGAGGAGGCTCAGAAGCTTGTTTTAGGACATGACCTTCAACCCATCAATTCTAGGAATCGATACTAGTCAAAACACAACCTGGATTCTAGGAGTTTGAGTAACAAATTGTGGGGAACATGGTTGTCTTTCAGACATAAGAAGTTGTCCTAGTTGTTTTAGTGTGGGTATTAGACATGAGTCACACTCAGAGGCGATATAATCAATACATATACACCATAGATTTATATTTTTAGATGAAGACACTTTTGGGGAAGGATCTTATGGATCAAAATGATGCTAAAGATGAGACCCTACTCATGCTGTATGAGCTTCATGTAATACCTTATCCTTGATCCTATTATGTTATGTTAGGTTATCATCACGCTTGCTATGAGATTGATTGTTGTGATAGATCCTTATTAGTTTTATTATTCTACATATGAGGTATGCATATGCTAGCTACATACACACACCCCACACGAATAAACTAGTACTATATGATTTACTATGGTAGCTAAATCATAATGTAACTTAATGATTAAACCTTAATATTGATTAAATATCAATTAATGTAATACAAATTAATATGATTTAAGATTGATTAAGGTCTAGGTAAATAATTAGCCCTTAATCTTGATTAATAATTAATCAATGATGTTTTTTTGTTATGATTAATTTAATATTAAAGTTAACTGGAATTCTTACTTAATATATTGATCTTGGACAAACTTATAAGATTGTATTATTTATTATGTACTTATTATATGGTGGAGTGTAGTTGGATGAATGGCTGACCACTCTAGTAACATTAACTTTTGGACAATGAGATAGGTGAGAGAGATAGGGGTTGGGCTTAAGAGATTTGAAGTGCGATTTCATAAATGAGGTAGGTAGAGACTTGGAGGGGGTAAGTTGGACACTTGGAAGGGATAGATAAGGGGAAGGGAAAAGGAGGAAGGGCCCATCTCTTGGGAGAAGTTTTTAGTTTTGGTTTGGGAGTGGAGGAGGGAATGAGAGTTTGGTTTCAAGGAGTGGAGGAGACTTAGGGTGGATTTGGTAAGGAATATTGGAAATGAGATTTTGGAGTCGGGAGTTGGGAAGGTTATCGAAATCTAGATGTTGGACACACACTATTTGTTGAAAATAGCAACAAGAAATGCTAAATATAGAAGTGCCAAAAAATAGCATTGCTATAAATAGCATTTCGGGATACATTCCAATTTTAGTTAGTCCCTGAACTAAAATTGAGAATTAAAATTCGAATTTGATCTTAGCAGCTGTTTGAAAAATAATTAATTAATTCATCTTGAGTTAATTAGTTGGCGAAAATCAAACATGAAGTCTATGTGAAGACATGCAACAGTTTCCCCTTTGATTGAGGAAGTTATCGCTTGATTAAGGAGATCAGGATGAGTTGTATTTTGAGTTGTAATTAGTTAGCTCAGTTAACTGAGTTAAGTCCAGTTAGATTCGTTCCAACAGTTTGTGGAACTAATTATGAGTTCAGTTAGTTAATGCATGCATGCATGTAACTACTGCACTTCAGATAACTGAATATTCTCTCATAAATAACTCATGCATGTTAGTTCAGTCAGAGACCCAATTGAGATCAGATGATGGGACAGTGTACTATTAGTTGCAGGAATGTTCCATTGAGGATATCTCTTGCATGCAGAAGGAATTCATTCCTTGAGGATTGCGTAGTTATTTATGAGTTTTGATGAGTGTGTGAGGTGGGATTTCACATAGGTGGCAGCATTGGACCCAGGAGAAACTGTGCAAGGAAATAGGAGGCTTGGAGGACTGAGGGAAGGCATATGTTGTGTCTATTAGACTGTGAGCTGTATTGAGGGATTGTACTGAGAGCTAGATAGCTTGTGATCTAAAGCTTTATATAATCCAGAGATATTTCCACTTGTATGATAATATAGATAGCGAGGTTTTTAGCTGAGGCTTTCCCCAAAGTATTCTTCTGTGTTCATGTGTGATTGATTTCTCATTCTCTGTTATATGTGTTCTATTTTGATCTTGCTCAAAATCGATTAAGCTTCCACAAGTTTGTTTGTAGAATTAGATCAAGTATTTTGCTTTAGTATATTGCATTATTAGGTGATCTACAGTGAGAATTTCTATATGGTATTGGAGCATAGGTGATCAAAGCGAATAATAGTATACAAAGAAGGAAGAAGTTCGAATTTCGAAGTTCTTGATTATAGAATTCGAATTCTTATCACATCTCAAATTTCACCAATGGCGTTCAACGGTTTGAGACTCGAGTATGCCCTTTATGGAAGCTCGAATTATATAGCTTGGAAGGATTGCATGGAAGTGGTATTAGAGGACAACGGTTTGAAGGAATTCATTGATCAAGAAGTTCCCAAGCCAGTAGCTGCTAATGCCCAAGAATTGGTAGAATGGAAGAAATGTGTGGCTAGAGCGAGGAGAATCCTCTTGGAGGGAGTTCAAGACCACATTGTCTCGAGCCTCCATGAGAAGGAGACACCATTTTCAATGTGGAAAACATTGAAGGATCTATATCAGAACAACAACGATTAGAGGAAGTTTGCGCTAAAAGACAAGCTTCGAAAAATCAAGTGTGAAAAGGGCGACACAATCTCTACATATCTGAACAAGCTCACCACCTGCAGGGATGAGTTTGGAAGTGTAGGGATCATGAAAACTAATGATGACATGGTGAGTCTTACTCTCCTTGGTCTTCCTAAGAGCTGGAATAGCTACCAAGACTCGATAAATGGAAGAGAGAAATTGCTAGATTTGGAATGACTTTGGTCGGATTTGATGCAGGAGGAGATAAAGAGAACACCAGAGATGGATCTTCATCAAAGCAAGATGATGAAGAAAGTCTAGCCTTAGCAAGTAAGGTAAGGAAAGGGAAAGGGAAGGCGTCCCATTCCAAATCAAGTTCTTCCCATGGTGGAAAGAAGTTTGACAAATTGAAAGTGCGATGCTTTCATTGTCATGAGGTGGGCCATTATGCTACGAATTGTCCACAGAAGAAATCCAAGAAGGGATCCTCAAAGGGATCAGATGGTGAGGCACTGGCCTCACAGTTCGAATTGGATTTCTCTCTCATCACATGCATGGTTTCATCCATGGTGGGATGTGTTTGGTACCTGGACAGTGGAGCCTCTTTCCACATGTCTAGCGACAAGAATCTATTCAGTACCTTGGAGGAGAAGGATCTCCAGATGCGCATCGAGATGGGCGATGATGGAAAGTACTGTGTTTCAGGTGAAGGTACGGTCATGTTTTAGAGGGAGCATGGAGCTCCTCTGACCCTAACTGATGTAAAGTATGTGCTAGGTATGAAGAAGAATCTTGTGTCCATCACTATGCTAGAAGATAAAGGCTATGATGTAGTCTTTAGTAAAGGAAAGGTATTCTTGAGGCATATCGACACTGGACAAACCAAGAGAATTGGGATTCAAGTAAAGAATCTCTACAAGCTAGAGGTAGACGACTGTGCTACATTGAGTTCCAAAGTAGAGTTGGTGCAGAACCAAGATGTTGGCGAGTTATGGCATAGAAGATTGGGCCTCCTGCACCATGGTGCCTTGAACATCATGAAACAGTTTTCTACTGGACTATCCAAGGGAAAACTGGAGCAAGTGGATACATGCAAAGGTTGTGCCTTGGGTAGGTATGCAAAATCGTCCTTTCAGGATCAAGACAGTAGAGTTGGAGAAATCCTGGAGCAATTTCACTCAGATGTGTGTGGACCATTCTCTACAGCCTCCACCACTAAACAAAGGTACTATGTTATTTTTATTGATGATTTTTCTCGTAGATGTTGGATCTACTTTATGCAGAAGAATGATCAAACCTTATTGAGGTTTTGTGAGTTCAAAGCCTTGGCAGAGAAAGAATCTGTAAATAAAATAATAGCCTTACGAAGCAACAATGGTGAAGAGTATGTCTCCCAACATTTTAAGGACTTCTGCGCAGTAGAAGGAATTAAACGCGAGTTGACGGCACCCCATAACCCACAACAGAATGGGGTGGTTGAAAGGAAGAACAGATCGATTGTGCGAGTAGCTCGAGCGATGTTGCATGACCAAAGCCTACCACTTCATTTGTGGGCTGAGGCATCCAATACAACAGTATACTTGTAGAACAGAAGCCGCATCGTATAATGGGGATGAAGACGCCAATGGAGGATTTTTCCAAGAAGCGACCAGATGTGAGTCACTTCATGATCTTTGGATCATTGGTTTATTGCCATGTGACCAAATATTCCCAGAAGAAGCTAGATCCAACAACTGAGTTGGGGATACTTGTGGGGTACACTAATACACCCCACAAATATCGGGTGTTCCTGCCTACCAGTCAGAGGATAGTGGTACGCAGAGATCTGAAATTTGACGAGCAGAAATCCATGCGAGTGTCCCTTGAGAGGGAGCTCAAGTTGCATGCAGAGGATGAACTTTTAGTTCCTAAGGAGGAGGAGCCTTAGATTGATGCGGAGCAGCCACATGCAGAGGATCTGGGAGTGGAGACATCCACTCATGCAGAGTCTTCCAGAGATGGGCGGAAATGCTCAAGGGAAGCTGACAGGTTGATGTTGGATGCGAGTGAGAATGTGGGACAACCATCTTCTTAGTGCAGACAGAGGAGGTCACCTGAGCAGTACATTGGTTACATGGCCCTGGTTGGGGAGTGTGTAGATACTGAACCTTCTTCATTCGAGGAAGAAGTGCAGCAACTAATCTGGGTTGATGCTATGGTGGAGGAGTATGACTCCATTGTTCAGAACTATGTTTGGGATGTTTTCCCAAGACCGAAGGACAAGTCAGTGGTGAGTTTCCGTTGGCTTTACAAGGTAAAACAAGCAGTTGATGGCAGTGTTGAGAAACATAAGGCAAGGTTTGTTGCCCGTGGTTTCTCACAGGTTTAGGGGATCAACTACGATGAGAATTTTGCTCCTGTAGAAAGGTACTCATCTATCATATCGATGTTGGCACTATCAGCTCAGATGGGTTGGAAGGTCCATCAGATGGATGTGAAGACTACATTCCTCAATGGGAAGATTGAGGAAGAGGTGTACATTGAGTAGCCGGAAGGTTTTGAGACCTTCGCTCGTGAGTCGCATGTGTGCCGACTCAAGAGGACTTTGTACAGGCTGAAGCAAGCACCTTGTGCTTGGTACACCAGTATCGACACCTATTTCACTGGGTTGGGCTTCATAAAGAGTGAAACAGATGTGAACCTTTACCACATCATGGTAGAAGGTAAGCCATTGATCATTGTTCTTTATGTTGATGATCTGATGTTGACAGGTGATGATCAGTTGATCAATTCTTGCGAGGAGGACCTTGCAAGAGAGTTTGAGATGAAAGACATGGGTACTACTTTCTAGGCATGGAAGTGTGGCAGAAGGATGGGGAAGTGTTTGTGTCTCAAGGAAAGTATGACAACGAGATACTCAGGTGATTCCAAATGGAGAAGTGCAAACCCATGTAGAATCCTCTAGCTGGTAACTAGAGGAAGGAGGATGCTACTTCAGGTGAGGTAGTAGCTACTACTGTTTATCGACAGCTTGTGGGTTCATTCATGTATCTAGTGAACACACGACCAAATTTTTTCTTTGCAGTGAACCAACTGAGTCAAGCTATGGTTCAGCCTACCAAGCTGTTTTGGAAGGTAGCAAAGCATGTGTTGAGATACCTTAGAGGCACATCTCAGTATGGATTATGGTACAGATGGACAGAGGGAGTGAAGCTTCAGGGCTTCACAGATGTTGATTGGGCAGGGAGTCCATTAGACCGGAAGAGAACTTTTGGAGGAATCTTCAACCTTGGTTCAACTACAGTTTCTTGGTACAACAGGAAACAGAGGTCAGTTACACTTAGCTCAGTAGAGGCTGAATACACAGATGCCAGTTAGGCAGCATGTGAGTACATTTGGATGCGGAAGATTCTAGTTGGATTGTTTGGTCAGAGGATGGATCCAACTTTGATCAATTGCGATAATCAGAGTTGTATCAAACTCTCTGAGAATCCAGTATTTCATGATAGGTCCAAGCACATCGATATCCGGTATCATCATCTTCGAGACTATGTGGTGAAGAGGATCATATTATTGTTGTATGTTTCGACCGAGGAGCAGGATGCAGATATTTTGACGAAGGCATTGTCAAAATGAAAATTCGAGTTCCACAAAGACAGGATTGGGGTGACTAATAATCCCTTTCTTGTTGAGAGGGAGTGTTGCAAACAACAATAAGAAATGCTAAATATAGAAGTGCCAAGAAATAGCATTTCAGGATACATTCCAATTTTAGTTAGTCCCTGAACTAAAATTGAGAATTAAAATTTGAATTTGATCTTAGCAGCTATTTGAAAAATAATTAATTAATTCATCTTGAGTTAATTAGTTGGAGAAAATCAAACATGAAGTCTATGTGAAGACATGCAACAGTTTCCCCTTTGATTGAGGAAATTATCCCTTGATTAAGTAGATCGAGATGAGTTGTACTTTGAGTTGTAATTAGTTAACTCAATTAACTGAGTTAAGTCCAGTTAGATCAGTTCCAACAATTTGTGGAACTAATTGTGAGTTCAGTTAGTTAATGCATGCATGCATGTAATTGCTACACTTCAGATAACTGAATATCTCTCATAAATAACTCATACATGTCAGTTCAGTCAAAGACCCAGTTGAGATCAGATGATGGGACTATGTACTATTAGTTTCAAGAACATTCCATTGAGGATATCTCTTGCATGCAGAAGGAATTCATTCCTTGAATATTGCACAATTATTTCTGAGTTTTGATGAGTGTGTGAGGTGAGATTTCACACAGGTGGCAGCATTGGACCCCGGGAGAAACTGCACAAGGAAATAGGAGGCTTGGAGGAACGAGGGAAGGCATATGTTGTGTCTATTCAGTCTGTGAGCTGTATTGAGGGATTGCACTGAGAGCTGGATAGCTTGTGAGCTAAAGCTTTGTGTAATCTGGAGATATTTCCACTTGTATGATAATATAGATAGCAAGATTTTTAGCTGAGGCTTTCCCTAGAGTATTCTTCTGTGTTCATGTGTGACCGATTCTCGTTCTCCGTTATATGTGTTATATTTTGATCTTGCTCAAAATTTATTAAGCTTCCACAAGTTTGTTTGTAGAAGTAGATCAAGTATTTTGCTTTAGTATATTGCATTATCAAGTGATCTACAGTGAGAATTTCTACACTATTGATACAATTTTGGACTTGGGATTAGAGGGTTTGGGAACAGGTGGAGGTTCCCTAGGATAGGAAGTCGGATATGCTATTCTTAGTTGGAGAGGCAACATATTTAGCTAGGTGGTCTCAAAAAGAGAACCATAAGAGGGAAACACTAACCAAATAGTTCTTTTTATTCATTAAATTCATTTGAAATATGTTATTTCATTAGATAAATTTTGAGGTCTAAAATGGGCCTCTTAAGGAATATTATAAAATAATAGTGGAAATAATAAAATAAGATTAGATTACCTCATCAAGTTTTGGAGGGAAAAAAGAAAAAACTACTTTTTCAACTCGTATTTTCAACTTATCTCCCTATGATTTTACTCAAATTTCAAGTGGGAGCACTCATTGGATGTATAATTTAATTTTTCATCCAAGGAGTACCCATGTTGAACACTTTCGATGGACCCTACTACATGAAAAATGTGAAATACATGAAAAAACGTGACTAAAATCATGTTTTTTCATGCATTTCACATTTTTCATATGAGGGCTCATTTGAGTAAAATCATAGGGAAATAAGTTGAAAATAAAAATTGAAAAAACATTTTATTTTTTTTAATCCAAAAATGGTGACATTCCCCATGGTTGACATCATCATATTGAATCCTATTGGTTCTTACAAAGTCAATTTTTGTTGTACATTTTTGTTTTGAGGCCCATTTTTTACCTCAAAATTTCTCTAACGAAAATTATGGTGTTAAATGAACATGGAAAAAAATAATTGCATAATTTTTTTTTGCTGATTAGAGATGGAATAAATATTTCATTTTACATACTCTAGGCCCTAAGTAAGGGGCCTTATACATAGTATTAGAGCCCAGATTAAAAAATTGGGACCTACCTATTTTCACCAAAACATTTGATGAATAAATAGTAAATAATGATAAGCAATGTATATACAATGAATTCAGAATAATGTAATTTACAAAATATAGAATAAAATAGATGTGAAAGAAACCCAAATTATTGTTAGGGCCTCAACCGTTCTACTCAAGTTATGTAGAGTTTATGTTTGTGGTCTTTATGTATGTTATGGTGTTATGATATTATGATCCTTATGTCACTATGGTGATAGCTGAGAATATACAATTTTGAACTAAAAAAAATATGTCAATGTCATTGACTATTCCTCTTCAAGTTTGAACAATTAGTTTCCAAGACCTGGATAGACATGTGAGTAAAATTTCTTAAATTACCTTGAGAGTACCATATGTCATTAGATATTGGTTAAGAGTGTATACGTCTTTAAATTAATTTTAGGCTAATTCTAATTCTCTAAGTGGATGGATATTGATTTACATATTTTATTGGAAGGAAACAACCATGGTCTTGATGTTAGGCATCATTATTAGCAACTGTAATGGATTCATAAATGACATGGGTGACTAGACAATGGATAATGCCTTAGAAGTAAGGGTCTATTGGCTTGGAAATTTGTAGGCTACAACTTGGCTTGGATTATTAGATGGGGACTTATATTGAAATAAGTAAAATACAAATATTTCCTTGAGACTCACAAGAATCAAATTACCCTTCTATATTTGAATGATAAATGAATTTTTAAATCAAGTTATTGACTTTTTAGAGCGTCTATACTAGCTGGGATCTGTCTGCAAGAATGTATAACTATGGGCACTTCTCTTTAAAATACTTATTTTGACATATTAGCTGGGAAAAAAGAACCCTAGAAGGATTATTTCTCCAACAACTAACAACCCATAGCCCACAAAAAATCACTAAAACCCTCTTCGCACAGGTTTTGTCTTGATCACCTTTATAGTAAAATGTGAAAAAGGGTATGAGAAAAAGAATACTAACACTACATTAAGATGTATATAGCTCATAGAAAACAAACCTTGCCTCTTCACATGATCGAACCATAGACCTTGAGTTGTTTCAACCTAAAATATTTAAGGATCTCATCAATGATATGTACTGCCAACCATAAATCCTTCATATGAAATGTTAAATTATAGGCCTCATTGTATATTGCACAATTACAAGCTTGATGATTTGTAACATCTACAAATATTTACAGAGAGACAAAGAGAATGAGGAAACAAAATTTGATATGAGTTGTTGCTTGGTAAATTGCATTAATTCAATTGCTTGTAGCTACATTATTAAATAGACTAAAACATGGTAAGAATAGATATGCTAATCTTAGCTCACACATGTATGAGTGGGAATTGCTAAAGTTAACTTTCTAAATATGAACCAAATTAATAGTTATCTAGACTTGATGACTTCACTTAACAAGAGAGATTATTTTTTAACACTCCCCCTTAATCTTGAATATTACTTTCATTAGTACTAACAACTTTCCATTAATAATGACTACTACTGCTTGTTGGTTTATGCGTCAAGTAGGCTTACAATAATTATATCAATTCAAAAACTTGTTTTACTTTGGCATGTTGGTGAAAATTATTTTCTACAACGTTTTTCGTCTTTGTGCTCCAAACTCTATACTTTTCATATCTTTTTTGTTTTTTAGCTTCAATTTTACTTTGGTCTTCTTCTTCAATATTTCCTTGTCTTTAATGCCATATTCATCTGATTCATTTTTTGCATCTTCTTGTACTTCAAATTTTGTTGATTTATCTTTTCCGTCAAACTCTATTAGATAAAAAGCAATATGTTCATGTTCTTTCATCTTTTCTTCCACTGTCACATAGTCTTCAAGAACTCTGACAGTTTCCTTGATTTCTTTTGCTGAATTTTTTCTTATAGCGATTGTAGCTTTTCCAGAAACACTTTCATCTTTATCATACATAGACTTTGAAAGCCACTCTTTAATATAATTTAATTCAATGTTAGAAGCAAATTCAACTTTTGCTACTAGGTTATCTTTACTTATTGTTGTTGCTGCAAAGACAATTTTAATTACATCCTTGAACGTGTATTTGTATAGTGGACTTTAGTATCTTCAACATGTTCATGCTATAGATCTTATACATCATCACCGTTTTCTTCTACAATAGATGTCATCGCAGTGTTTAGGACAACTACAATGTCCATGTCTTATTTATATTTTTCTACTTTGTCAGGTCTTCCACGATGTCGACTAGTATTTTTGCATTGTCAAAATCTTTTGCCATTTCTTCAACAAATTTCTCTGTAAGAACTATAGTCTCATTGTCCTGTCTATCTTCTTTTTCTTCGACAAGATCCTCCACAACATCTCCTGTTATAATGGACATTTCATTATCAACTGTAATGTTTTGTGACTTGGCTCAATGTTGATTGATGCTGCTCCTTTTATTGTATATCATTTCTAGAGTATTCCAAGCTTCTCTAGAATCATGTGGTTGCTACTGCAACCTTAGGAAGAATATTATCATCCAAATATTTTTTGAATGAGAAACAATGTTGTTGCATCATTCTTCTTGTTCGCTATAGGTTGATATCTTTGATCTTGTGTCACAGCTTCATAGGCTACCTAACTTGAAGGTTTCTCAAACTAATTTGAAACAATGTTTGATAAATCATCTATTTCTAATATTCTTCTCATAACAATATAAAATATCTAACAAGAATTGTACTGAGCACCCGTTTTTTTGAGGTAGCAAAAAAATATTCGATTTTGAAAAGTGTTGATTCAGAATACACCATTTTTTTTGGAGCATATTTTTGATACTTCAAATTTTCTTATGTATCAAGTATGAATATTTTTTTTTAAATTTTAATGATTTTCACGTTGATTTTGAAAAGCGTTGATGAGGAATCAACCCATTTTTTTAGAGCGCTTATTTTTGACATTTCAAATTTTTTAATGTATTAAGTGTGGATAATTTTTTTAAAAGTTTGGTTATTTTCATGTGGATTTTGAAAGCATCAACATTTTTTTAAGACATATGTGTTGGTGCACTAAGATGTATTTTTACAGGCAATCTAAATTCCTACATTAATTGTCAACCCAAGGCAAGTCTTTTTATTTCAAGAGTGTCAGCATTATATATGCAGTGAATTCAGAGGTTAACTAATAATAAATCATTGCAATTGCTAATGACTATCTCTTAAAACTCAATCCAAAAAATTTTGAAATAAATTCATACCACACTTTGCATTTCTACTTAACCTATTATGGAAGAAAATAATTCTGAATACAACTGTAAAGAATCACACTTGGCAAATGGAATTGAAACTAACTCACTCAATCATGAAAGAGAATTGTGACAATTGAAAAACAAATGATAATTGAACAAAAAATCCTAATTGAACAACAACTGATAATTGAACAACAAATCCTAATTGAACAAAAAATCCTAATTGAATAACAACTGATATCTGAATAAGAAATGCTTGTAAGAGAATATTACGGAAAGCTATCAATTCTAACTCTGGAATCTATGATAACATTAATTCGAATGAACAATGATCTAATGTTGAAACTAACATAACCAATTCAATCAAAAGCATTACGCCTATATAACACATGGCTAAATCTGAATCTTGAATAAACAACAAAAGAAAATCAGAATTGTCAATCCTCACAATAATCGAAATGATATTAACTTAACATTAACAAATAGTAAAGAATGAATAGAAAAGATTATAACACAGGTGAAGTAGTAGATATTCTCTTGACTAGGCCCAGAGTCACCAGAAGTCTTCGCTATGAGATACTCAGAATATAATTATGATTTAAACGTAGTCTTCTTCATTAAAACAAGTAACAAAGTTACAACATCACCAAGGTAACAATATTATATGTCCAAAAGAATAATTACAAACTGTGAATTTCTGAACTAGTCGTGCAGTTTTCCTTTCGGCCTTATATATAACATTTAGAAAAGTAAATAGATAAAAGTGAATCCTCAGGATCGAGGGATCCTAAGGATTTTGAAATACTTGATCTAATTCTATCATAAAATAACATCGGTCTGCCTGGTCTTCTGCTGCCCTACTTTTCCTTTGACATTGTCTTTTTCCTTTATGAGATGTTGTTGTTCTGTCGATTGAACAACCATCGTCCAATTCACGTATTCTGCACATAAAGATAGTAAAAATCAGTTTTTCCTGCTTATATTCGTCTAATTTGTTACTGATTACTTTTACCCAACTTTAGTTGTGTTTCCTCTACTTTTATCCATAAAACAGAGTTAGACATGTGAAAACGAATGCTAAATAAAGTTATTTACAAGGAGAAAACATACATTTTTCTCATGCCAACATACTCCCCAACTTACCTTATTGCATGTCCTCATGCAATTAAATGGTTTAGGTGTAGCTGAGTTAGGGAATAGGTAGGATATACCTCCTCCTTATAAACTCTGAAACCATTTTTCCTCGTAAGCACAAAAAAAGCCTGGTTCACCTTTTGATTTGTCAGGTTATAATCATAGCGGTACCAGTCTGGGGGATACCATATGATTAGGCTCCTATATTGACATCCTATCCATTAGGTCCCCATTGTTAAGACCATGTTACTGTATTTATGGAAGTGAGAGGAGGCAACTTTGAAATTTCGGTATCTGAATGGTTCTCTATTCCTGAAAGTATTGCTGGAGACTTCCTACCTTTGTCTGGATGCAGACAAGGCTTCTTCCTTGATCTTCTGGAAGTAATCCTTCCCAACTTGTAAAATTTCTGTGTGGAACAACCCTAATTGGCCCACAACACCAGCTTGCTTCATAAATTGCTTGTGCTTGATAGAGAGATGCATGGGTTTTGTAGGCTCCACCCTAACCCATAGGTCAATGCTATATTCCTATTTTCTAAAAGTATTATGGGCCTTGGACCATTTAATTTGGTTACTAGAAAAGGAAAGAAAGGCTTGGAATTGGACATCCCCTATAAAGGGGCTAGGGTTGCTATCTCTGTCATCTTTTAAAAAGAAATTATGCATGTAAAGTTCACACAAGAGGCATTGTACCTACTCATTCTGCTCTCTGAACCACTTGACAAAGTCCAGAGTAGTCTTGATTTCCATAGACTTGCTAGCCTTAACAACTTTGATTTTCAGCAGGAGGTACCTTTCCAGGAGGAGTAATGCATAATTTTTAGCAAGAGCTAGGCATGACAGGGTGTCTGAATAAAGAGAGCAGACAGTCTCCAACTACTCTTTAGCCTTTTATAATTTGTCCTGTGCTTTCTCAACCTTTTTATGCTTAGCCTTGTACCGAGCGAAGGTCACATCCTCAGTGGTTGTGAGAACCTCAAACTTATTTCTTAATTCTTGATGTACACATAGGGGCACTACTTCCTCTTTGTGCAGAGTTAATTCCTGTTGGACCTTAGTTAGTTCATCCTACAATTTTCTAATGACTACTTCCCTTACTAGGGGGATGTAAGAAGGTGTATCCTCTATTTGGGCCTCATTATCTTGTGTATCCATAGGCTCAATTCAGACAACAACCTTTGTTGCTTCTTGAATCATGCAATAATAAACTAGGATGCTTTCTTCAACATTAGTTTGAACAACAACGTTCACAGTAGGGAAGTACGTTTGGGTTTCCTGTGGGAAAACATAGGGATCTTCAGTCTGCATTTCAGAGTCTTCTACAAGACATGGCTTTGTATAAGTTTCCTTTGAGTAAACCAAAATAATCTCAGTCTGGGTTTCAACATATTTTCCAGAACAATGTTCTGTCTATGTCCCTGTGGTCTCCATTTCCACTTTCAATTTTCTGACTCTGAATGCTTCTTTTAACAACTGTCTTAGCTGCCTAATTATTCTCTTTTGTTTTCTATACTTTTTAAGCATTTTTCTGAGCTTGTCCTTGTAGGTTTTATTTGTTGTGAGAATTCCAACCGGTGGTGGTGTAGTTGCATTTACCTCAGGTTCCTACTCAGGTGGAATTGTGTCGGCATCAGGGAGGGTTTCAATTGGAACTGTATCTCCTGATGGAGCTTCACCTTCCAGTTCTTTTTCATCATGAATTTCTCTCTCAGGAGACCCCAATGGAATGGTGTCTCCTAAGCAATTGTCGTTCTCCAGGCTTTCTTCTAGGTGGGCCTCGTCCTCAAGGGAATTCATAAAACTAGCATTTCCTGGTTGATTTTCATCTCCCAGGGTTTCATCTGTAGGATTTTCTTCAGCTGGGGGGTCCAATGGACCAATAGCTATTGATTGATCTTCCTCTCTAATGGTTTCTTCTTCGTGCACTTTTTCTTCTAGGGGTTTTTCCACAGAAGAGACTGGTTCCCTCTATTCTTCCAAAAAATCAGTAAATGACAGGGTTTGATCATAACTAGGGTTGTTAGCAGAGGCAGACTAGTTGGGGGTACAATTTTGTCCTTAAACATTCTCAAATATTTTTCTTCCCTCACCAAATATCGCCATATTTTCCAATACCCTGGGCACCTCTTCCTCATAGTCTTGCAAAGGGGCATTTTGCAGACTTGAGGGAGCTGTGTGAGATGGCCTGGCCTCGTTTGTTTGAATTGGGGTTTGTCATTGTGACTTCACCCACATAGAGCACCTTCATTTTGTTAAATTCAAGGGCATAGAGGAATTCTTCCTTTTCGGTGTCCTTCTCGAACCTGGGGTTCTTAGCCCTTGTTGTTCTGTTGCTGGGTTTTCTGTAGGTGGGGCCAGAGTAGGATTTACAATATTGTCCCAGGTTAGATACTGCTGTGATAGTCCATGCATGATAATCAATTTGATCAGCCCATGATGACTGATGACTGTGTGTGGGTCCTTAACTTTCCTAACTCGACGAGCGACATCATGCAATAAGGAATTCAAATAAAACAACAAATTAACTAAAATTTTTTGTTTTAAGATGGCTAATAGTTTGAGTTGGCAGGGCTTTACCACATCCTGTCGACCATCGCATGTGATGTACCTTTTCCCAATGCCTGCCAATTCCTGCCATGGATGTCTTAATGCTGAAGGGCAAATCACTTTCCCTGATTGCACCAATTGCTCACCTAGGTCCTGTAATACTGCGACCACATTGTATAGAAGGATGTGTTTGTATGTCTATTTTTTTCCCTCAGCCGGAAGTCCAGTGACTTCGGCTATGATTACTTCGAAGACCGTTATGTCCCTGCCTCTTATTGTGGTGCTGCCATTCTAAAAATTCTACAGGAATTCGAGTGTCATCTCTTCATGAAATCCCTGCAATTTATTCAAATATTGCAGTCAGCCAACACACTTGAGAATTTCAAAAGCCTGGTTTGATACCATGAGCACTGTGGGTTCGTTTTGGATGGCTCTACCTCCCATGGCTACTATTTTCCTGTGACTGGTTCACTTGCATGCACTTCTATTGCACTTTCGCAGTTTAGAACAACAAAAAAGAAAGTTAAAGCAATTAACAGGAAAATAACATTGTTTTGGGAATTAACATCATATATAGTCAAGTCATTTGTCTCATCAGAAATATTTGACGCAGGCTCATAATCAATCCGCATGGAATCCATAATGGTTGCCGTCCTTCATCCAATCATAAATACTTTGATAATAATTACAGATACACTGTTATCTCAAAATCAAGCCCTGGAAGGCTGCAGACTAAGAAGACTTCAAGTAACTATTTCAAACCAATCTTTTAGCTAAGGCTTAGCCTCCTTAGCCTGAGAGGGCTCTCTCAAAGGATTAAAGGTTTTTTTATTATGATCAAGATGGCTAACTCTTTGTGAAACAAATAGGAATGAAGATGGTGGAAACAAAATTAACAAGTATCCATTGGGCTTATGGAGTCATATGTGATTTAGTATTAACAGTAGGATTGGCTTTGCATAAAAGTCAAGGCATTTAGATTTCAATATAGGTAGAGCACACCAAACACAAAAAAGACAGTCTACGAGTATATGAAGGAAATTAGAACACTGCAAGTGATTTCTAAGTAATCAAATACTCATAACACTGTAGATAACATGAAAAGACAACAAAACAAACTCCTACATTGAACTCTCTATGATTCTTGAAAAGCATAAGCCAGTACTGTATTACCAAAAAAAAACAGTCTTTACATAAGCCAAATATCAGAGCCTTTTTACATAAATTTCCAACCCTTATTACTTTTCTCTTTCTCCTATATATATAGCTCTTCTACCTGACTGAGATTCCTCCTCAGGCATGAGGGGAACTCGAAATCTACTTCTAATGACACCTATTCAACTTTTAACTGCCTATTAAATATAACAAACTACTACTAGACTTTCTAGAGATCTAAATCAAATAGGAGTCTAAATCCATATTATGCTAATAATAGCCTTAATTACAATCATTCTCGTTCTTTGACATGTGGTCCTTTTTTAGTTTGGCTGTGGTGGATGTTCAAAGCTCCATACTGGTCTTCAATGTCACACCTTCTCCATTGCCCCTGAAAAATAGAAAACTGCCCCTCTTTATTGCCCTTTGGTTTTCCTCAAAGATGTTCGAATCCAATGAACTATGCCCTTCATCTTTGATTATACAAAACATATCAGAATGCCACGTCCTTGATGTGCTGTCAACCTTTTCCTTGTGTGAAGACAAAAGCTCCTCCAAGTTGTCTGACATATCTTGGACTGTAGTAAATGAGATCACTTTATAACAAAAAGTTTAGAGTTGGATTCGAATATATGTTTCTTCCACATGTCTTGACCTTGTTGGAAGTTGATAGCTTTAGATGATCCCTTGAAGATATTCCTTTTTCAAAAAATTTCCCTTTTTATTTCAAAATTGGTTGACTGAGTTTAGATTATGTAGCTTCAGCAGTTTCGTAGCTACGAAACTGCTGTGCATTAGTCATCTTCTTCAGCAGTTTCGTAGTGCGCTACGAAACTGTTGTGTAATTCCAAAAATAGAGTTTCAACCCAAAATTTTGCTATTTTGAGCTTCTTGCTATTTAAACATTCTTCAACTGCTCCAAGGCCTTTCAAAACTGAATGGAAATGTATGATTCTTCAAGAAAGATTATACCAAGCAAAACCATCAAAATTTGAAACATAGCCTTACTTGAAATGGGATTTCTTTAAGGAGATTCTTTCTGCTGGCCTAACTGTATCTTTAAGTCTTCAATTTGTTTCTTCATGCCTTTAATCCCAGCTCTCAAGTTTGAATTAACCTTTCTACTGAATTGTGCTTCTTTTATGGCAAGGACAGTCCAGCTACGGAATTGAACATTAAAATCAACCACCTCGGGTATTTGAAATGTTTTGTCCTCCCACCGAGCTTGCATTTGGTTGAAATAAGCCTCCTTGATTGCAAATTTCCTGGCAGCTTTCTTCAGTCTAGCAATTTCAAAGTTTGCCAATTCCAACCTCCTTTTCAACTCTTCCACACTATCTTCTTCTTGAATGGTAACTGCTTTGCCTTTATCCTTTCTTTCATGAAGCTGTGTTACCTCCCCTGTTTCATCTGCTCTTGGCAGTACCTCCTGTACTTGTTTAAAATTCCTTATTATGGGTCTCCTTGGTTTAAATACAAATTGATCAACCTGATCGTCACACTTGAGTTTCTGCGAGGCTTTGACTCTCTTAGCCTTGTCTTTTCCTGACTCTATCAAATCTTCTTGAACTAGGGGAGATTCTTCAATGTCAATGGCTTGTAGTAAGTCATTTAAGTCTCCCTTTGAAACATGGATTTCTTCAATAATCACTGACTTACCCTTTTCTTTAGCTACCTGGCTCCTAGTCCTTCTTCTTTGAACTCTTTCACCTGTGCTTGATTCATGTGCACTTTCTTTGACCTGAGTTTTCTCTTTAAGGGACTGCTGGGGTGTATCCTGGATAGTCAGTGGCCTGGTGGATTCTCTTACTTGCTTCCTTGCCTTTAACTTTGAAAACCTCCTGGATCTTGTTTCTGCCTGATGACCAGTTGTTGTTGGAAGATCTTTTGCAGCTTGAGGACTGAGACCGGTCTCGTTTTTGAAACCAGACATGAATATGAATGTGGGCCAGTCTCTACCTACTCTCTGGAGTTCATGCAGAACAATCAACTTAATCAAACCGTGGTGAAACAATGAGGTCTCACAGGCTTCTTTCCTTAGCTGCACCTTATGACACATTTTACTTAAGCTACGGAATAAGTAGAAAGGTAGATCAATAGATATATTTCCTGTGAAATGTAGCAAAAGCTTGAAATGATATGAATACACCTTGTTATATCTGCCTTCACAGGTAAGGTACCTCTCTGGTGAGACTTGCAATTCGAGCATCCCAACCTTCGAATTCAGCCCTGTGAAATTCAAAGAAAATTCCTTGGTAGTTTGTGCATGACCTCCCTGTAGTTTCTCACAAAAATTCCAACATCCAACCTGCTTGAATGCCTGCTCAACTTCTTTGTGTTTCAAGAGAATGTCTACACCTTCAGGTTCGTTTCTCAAACATCTGCCTGATCTGTGGTCTTTTCTTTCTGCTGATCCCTCCATGAAGATTCAGTGTAATGGAGGTTGGAAATGCTAGCGCTGCTCAAACTCCAATCTCTGCCTCGCTTGAATGGCTGCCTCACTTGATAACTGCCTCGCTTGATAGCTGCCTCGCTTGATAACAATGCTTTCAAATTGAAATCTTGCAAACTTGTTCCTCATGCAACAAATACAATCATAATTAAGACTGTGAATACCTGGCTTTTCTTGGAACTTGCAATCCGTGTGTACCAACGTACCTAGTGGCTGTAATAATGGAGATAAGTGGTTGGACATGATATGTGGAGTGCATAAGCTGACAATGAATGATGCAACCATAACTGAACTTGACAGATTTGACAGTTAGGAAAGATTCGTTGCGGATTGCACGAATCTCCGATTTCGTAGCGCAGTTAGTGTAAATTTTGAATTATGCACTATGAAATCACCTAAAACATGTCGCGCTGCAAAATCACCTAAAACATGTTGCGCTGCGAAACTGCTAAAAAGAATTTATGCGCTGCGAAAACACTTCAAAATGATTACATGCACTACGAAATCACCTAAAGGGCTTTGTGGCATATAGTAACTTTTAAACAAAACTGACACATGGCTATGAGACCGGTGATGAATGAGAATGACCAGTGATGAATGAGAATGCATATTTGACTCAAGACTCCTAAGACTCAGACTCTAAGGAAAACAAAAATCAAACTTAGACTAGCACCGACCTTTATCATCAAACTAGTGTGAGAAATTTTGGCATTAGAATTCTTAAGTGATAACATACACAATCATCATGTCGTCCTTAACCCGGAAATTAGTTTAATAATTATCACACAATTATCCATAAATTGTCACACATGATGTTCATGCAAAAACCATCCCCCCTCTAATTGGAAAAGGGCGTCCACATCCGCCAAGCATGGGAAAAATAGGAGAAAGCACCGGTAATACATAAATGCAGACAACCAATCAATAAAAAGCGGCACAATACATGATACGACAATTAAAGTAATACACGTCATCGGATTTGCAATGGCCATAAATTAAAACATAGATTTAAGTTATTATATCAAAAGATTTTTACCTTAAGTGGTATTAGTAACAACGAATAACTTGTGGTAAGTATTAATGAATGTCATAAAGTGATTGGACAAATATGATATAACAAATATGTAACTTAAGTTACCATGTATGTTGGCTTTTTAGAAGTGTTGTTCAAATGAGAAATTTCCTTTAGAAACGAATCCATAGGTGGTAATAGAATATAGATCATTTGGTAGTGTCAGATAGTACTCCAATACCACAAGAAGAGCCACTGCTGCCAGTAGGCATTCATAGCCTCGACAGGGTTGCTTTTTAACCCCACAAATGAGTCAGAGTCCTCCTATTAGTATGTAGACGATTCTTTCTTTTCTTGTCATAAAGAGACCACTATGCTGGCATGGTGACTATATAATCATAGTGCCATTCACCAAGATATAACAAAGTGTTCAGGCTGGCTCGTAATTAGATCCCCTGTCTTTCTGATAGTTTTAATTATCAAGAAGGTCATTACCTTGGTTTGGTAGCCGAAATGGAATGTCACCTGTTACATCCTTATGATCATGGTAGGCTGGCTTGTGATGAGACCCCCTATCCTCTTTTGTTGCACTTTCATAGTTCTTTATTTTCATTTTTTCATGCTTTTATTGTAAAAACAGGGAGGCTCATTTACTCCTTAAGAGTCGGGGATGGTGTAAGAAGTAAAAGAAAAATGCCAATGAAAGTTTATACTTTTACCCCCATATCATCATATCAAAGGGATTTATCCATTTGAAAGTGTGAAAGATAAACCAGCATGGTATTAAAATAATAAATCATTTTATGATGTGTCCAAAGAAAAGATATTTAGCCAATCATTATAAAGATGCACCATGTCAGTTGTTGAATAAAGATGACCATCAAAAGGTTTTATAGGTCATAATGATATTAACCTTACTGTTTTTCTTTATCTTAGGCACAAAACCAACCAGATGGTTTTCATTCGAAACATAAAAGAGAAAGAAAAATAGCAAAAAGAGTGACTGATGATGAAACAACAAAGAGAAATCACAGTTGTTTATTCTACCAATTACACACAAAAGGAAAAACCAACACAAAAACACAAAAAATGTTGTTCAATTGATTGAACAACAAAATTGTAGAAGCACTAAAATGTTGTTCAATTAATTGAATAAAAATCATTCGATCGATTGAACAACGAAATATAAAAGAAAAACACACAAGCATTGTTCAATTGATTGAACAACAATTGTTCAATCATTTGAACAACAAAATCGAAAAGAAAAAGACACAAAAGCGCTATTCAATTGATTGAACAACAATCATTCAATCGTTTGAACAACAAAATTGAAAGGCGAAAAATGCAAAAGCATAGTTCAATGGATTGAATGATAGTCATTCAATCGATTGAACAATAAAATCAAAAAATCACCAAATGTGTTGTTCAATTAATTGAGCAACAAAAAAAATCGTAAAAGGAAAAAACGTGATGTTCAATTGATTGAACAACAAAACCGGAAAGAAAAAAACGTGTTGTTCAATTGATTGAACAACAAAAATCGGAAAATGCAAAAAGTGTTGTTCAATTGATTGAACAACAAAAATCGTAAAATGCAAAAAGTGTTGTTCAATTGATTGAAGAATAATCGTTCAATCAATTGAACAACAAAAATAAAAAAATGCAAAAGTGTTGTTTAATTGATTGAACAACAAAATTTCGGAAAATGCAAAAGTGATGTTCAATTGATTGAACAACAAAAATCGTAAAATGCAAAAAGTGTTGTTCAATTGATAAAACAATAATTGTTCAATCGATTGAACAGAAAAAATAAAAACACAAAAGTGTTGTTCAATTGATTGAACAACAATCATTCAATCAATTGAACAACAAAAATAAGAAAACGCTAAAAGTGTTGTTCAATTGATCGAACAACGAAAATCCAGAAAATGCAAAAAGTGTTATTCAGTTGATTGAATAGCAATTGTTCAATTGATTGAACAACAAAAATAAAAAATGAAAAAAGTTTTGTTCAATCAATTGAACAACAATCGTTCAATCGATTGAACAACAAAAATAAAAAAATGCTAAAAACGTTGTTCAATTGATTGAATGACAATCCTTCAATCGATTGAACAACAAAACACACAAGGCACTATTCAATTGATTGAACAACATTCATTCAATTGATTGAGAAACAATATAAACAAAAAAATAAGTGATGTTCAATTGATTAAACAATAATCATTCATTGATCGAACATCAACATACACACAAAAATAAGCGTTGTTCAATTGATTGAACAACAATTGTTCAGTCATATGAACAACAACGTAAACACAAACATAAGTGTTGTTCAATTGATTGAATAACAATTGTTCAATTGATTGAACAACACTTATAAAACACCCAAAACAAGAAAAATTCTCATATCTACATGGTGATGCCTAACTGAATTGCAATCAATTGAAAAAGAATATATACATTATTTACAATTTAAAGAAAATCATAATTTTTACGAAAGAAAAGATGCCAGATCATTACTCCCTGCAGCTAAGATTTGCATGGAGGGGTCCTTGCGTACCTATTGGAAGAAACACTCCTTGGTGAGTGGTTTGTGATAGAGATGCACCTGATGCCCATTCACCTTGAAAGAATGGCCAGCCCATCAATGGTAGTTAAAGTGAGAGTACAATTGTTATGTACTTCCTGAATTTCATAAGTGTTGACCCATCTTGTTTGTAACTTACCTAGAAAGTCTTGGAATCTAGAGTCGTAGAGGAGTGCCCAATCTCCCTTTTGAAACATCTTCTTTTTGATAAGGCTGCTGTGCCACCTTGCCCTTTGCTGCTGAATAATTGCAGTCTGTTGTAGAGCAAGTAGTCAAGCCTTGTCTAATTTGTTTATTTGTTGAAGTCTCTTGGTTTGGGCTTCTGTTAAATCTAGTCCCACTTCATGAGCCATTCTTAGAGTCTTTATTTCAAATTATATCGGAAAAATAGGTTCTTTTTATGAACACGAGTTGGTACGGAGAGTATATAGTAGCATTCCTCCAAGTCGTGCGATAGGCCCACAAGGCCTCTAGGAGTCTATCAACCCAGTCTTGCCGATGTGTTGAGAGTGCCTTGGTCAGAATTGCTTCAATGACGTTATTGGTGCTTTCAACCTGCCCGTTTGCCTGTGGGTGATACGAGGAAGTGATTTTGTGCATAATGTAATGGTTTCTGAGAGTGGCTGTAATATTGTGTCCTATAAATTGCCCTACCCCATCTGTTATCACTTCCCGCGGTAAACCATACCGCACAAATAGACCAAAAAAGGAAGTTAATCACAACTTCCTCTGTGGCTCTTAGCAAAATCTACTGTTTCCACCCATTTTTTCACATAATTTGTGGTAACCAATATGTAGGCCTTCTGATTTGATGGCGGATGGAATGGGTCGGTTATCACTTAAGAATTCTAATGCCAAAATTTCTCATACTAGCTTGATGATAAAGGTCGGTGCTAGTCTAAGTTTGATTTTGTTTTTCCTTAGAGTCTGAGTCTTAGGGGGTCTTGAGTCAAGTATGCATTCTCATTCATCACTAGTCATTCTCATCCATCATCGGTCTCATATCCATGTGTCAGTTTGGTTTAAAAATTAGTATGTGCCACAGAGCCTTTTAGGTGATTTCGTAGCGCGATGCGTTTTAGGTGATTTTGCAGTGCATAATTCAAAATTTACACTGACCGCGCTGCGAAATCGGAGATTCGTGCATTCCACAACGAATCTTTCCCAACTGTCAAATCTGTCAAGTTAATCTATGGTTGCGTCATTCATTGTCAGTTTATGCACTCCACATATCATGTCCAACCACTTATCTCCATTATTACAACCACTAGGTATGTTGATACACACAGATTACAAGTTCCAAGGAAAGCCAGGTATGCATAGTCTTAATGATGATTGTATGCCTTGCATGAGAAAAAAGTCTACAAGATTTCAATTTGAAAACATTGTCATCAAGTGAGGTAGCTATCAAGCGAGGCAGAGATTAGAGTTTGAGCAACGCTAGCATTTCCAGCCTCCATTACACTGAATCTTCAAGGAGGGATCGACAGAAAGGAAAGACCACAGATCAGGAAAATGTTT